>PVLD010001473.1:0-12387 GCA_004027595.1 Dinomys branickii
CTCCCCCCTTCTCTTCCTCCTCCTTCCCCCCACTTTGCCTCCTCCCTCTTCCTCCTTTTCTTTCACAGTCTAGCGAGGGAACTGAGGGCTGAAACCTCCACGAGAACCGTGTATGATACTCGTGTATGATAAGCAAGCAGTCTGTCCCAGAGCTGCACCCCGGGCTCCACAGCCACCATTCTCAGCCCTGTTCTAAAGATGAGAACCAGACACGGAGTTCAAGTAACTTGTCTAGAGGTCACATAGCTAATAAGTGTCAGAGGCAGTGTGAAAACGCGGCCGTCAGATGTCTGGCTTGTCCGTGGTGCTGCTTGTCCCCATTAAGGAGAATGTCATGTGTGTTTTCTTTTAATAAAATTTTCCTCTAGTCATGAAAACACAGCTGTCTTTAAACAGGAACAGTGTTCTGTTTGAACTACCTTGTGAGTGTCTTTGTTTTAGATTTTGGATCCCTCGCTCTCTGATCCTGAGAAGGAAGAGGAGAAAGAGACCTCCCTCTGAGTAGAGCTCATCTTCCAGCTCCAGCCCTCTCCTCAGTGCCTCGTCTAACTTGGGCTCCCTCCGCTTTTCTGTCTGTGGGGCAGTAAGAGTCAATTTTTTTTAACCGCCTATTATTCTATTCTGTATAACCTTTTCTTGTAGCTAAGATCTGAGAAACCCAGGCCTTTGGAAAATACCATAAAATAAATTAAATTTTCCTGGGTACTGCGGTTTCTGTCTGCAGAGCCTTTCTTTTTGGCTTTTGTACTAAGCTGAATGTTCCTCTAAAATCTTAAGTTAAACCCCTAGCCCACGTGTGCAGGGTCCTAGTCCTTCCGTGGCACCCCAGGTGTGGTGTGCGGATATCCTAGGCTTCCTCTCCCTTCATCAACACCCACCTCCCTGCAGCACTCTGTGGCGGGGCACATCGCCACCCTGCTAGGAAATCAGTGGGTGTTCACTTAAGAGGAGAAAGAGAAAAAGACACAGTTGCCAAAACAAGCAAGTTCTTCCTATTCTTCTCTGTCTGAGAAACGTTCTGCACCTCTCCCCAACGCCTGATGCGACGCAGTCCCTGCCAAAGAAAGCTTTCTTGCTCTAGACACAGGCTGGCTTGTGAGCCCTCTGCCTGGCAGCATGCCTGAGTGCAAATTTGTGTATGTGGCATTCTGATTTCTATTTATTTTCCCAGCCTATTGAAAACAGGGTCTTTTCCTCTTTAAAATAAATTTTGGAAGTGAAACACTTTTTCCTTTTCATACCCAGCCCTTCCCTGATATAAACCTCCGGGCATTTTCAGAAATGGCTGTGCAGACTTGCCCTAGACCACCACCCATCCACTTCCCTCAGCCAGCTTTTCTCTTCCATGTTGACAACTATAAAAAATACTGTATATCCAGCAACTGTTAACCCTGAATAAACATGGGCCTGGACAGATCATACCATTTTTATCATCCCTTTCCATGTGAGTCAGCTCTCACCATGCAGTGCCGGGTCTGCGTCCCTGGGCACTGGGCCACAGATGAAGCTGGGCCACAGGGACCAGGAGGGAAGTGGAGGCTGAGTTCTGACTTTGCAGTCAGACCTAGAGAACTAAAAAAGGAAGAAATAGTCGCGCGCGTGGTTTATAAACAGCAAAACAGCATAGCACATTTCTAGTTATCTACTACTCTGTTAAATATTCTTAATTGATAGACATTGTTTGTTCTGCTCAAAGCCTTTACAAAGAGAAGCAGGTTCCCCTAGTCTGTCATGGAGCACTGTGGAAGCATGTGTTTTCTTTTTACACATGTGTTTAAATAGCTTTGGTTATTATTTACATTTCTCCCCAGAATATACTCAATCAAAACATTTTATGGCCTTTCATCCACACATGAAAAGCTTAGAAGGGCAGTAATGAAAGCAAGCGCCTAGAAGCCCTTGGTGAATGTGCCACAATTTCACCAAAGATTATTTTTCCAGCAATGGGCAATTTGTAACACTTGAAGTTTTATACTTTTTACTGCAAGTGTGCTAAAGCTGCGATGACAGTGCGAGATGCTTTGCTTTCTCAAAAACTGGGGAGACTGTAGAAGTGAAAAAAGCCTAAACTTTCAGGAGTAATGTTTCCCTTTCTTATGATCACCTGTTACAGATATTGCCAGGGCTGGGATGTCTGATCCTTTGTCCACTTTTTAATTTTATAAGAAACTAAAATATGAAGAAGTCTGATGGACAAGACTTCATATAAGTTTAGAAATCTTTTCATCACATGACATGGTTTTCAGACTTTGCCTTGACCCCCAAGAAATCGTCCCGTGGGCCAGTGAGGGCACTGCTTCTTTCTCTACCCCAGCCCCTCCTCTCAGACTCCACTACCCCAAGCATCAGAATGATGACAGTTTTTTCCCCATAAAACCAAGTCTACTTTGCCTTTGCATAGGTTCATTATAGTATCAGTTCTGTTGGAAGTTTTATGATGATGCAAGTCCAATATTATTTTTGCATTATATAGGTTCATTCCCATTTGGAGCTGGAATTTTTACTGCCAAGATCTTGTCTACATCCTATCCCCGCTCCGGTAGTGGGGATTGAACCCAGGGACTCATGCATGGCAGGCAAGCAATTCTACCAGTAGTTCTATGCACCCAGCCCCTTGTGCATATCTCAAAACAAGAATGTTTGCAGCAGCTCTACCAAATCCCCCAGTACTCTTGGATTCTGGAAGGATCTTTGGCATCACATACTGATTTATAAGGCTCATAGCAAATATCCAACACATCATACCATTTGTCTGAGAGCCCAGCCCTATAGTTCCATGAACACTGACAATTTGTTCTTAAATATTGCAAAGATACAACCCTTTTGCTAATCAGGTGGAACTGGTTGACACTCCTGTCTGCTAAAAGTGGAAGAATGGGAGAGAAAACCACCATCCTTTAAATTGACAGAGAAGAGATTAAAAAGACACTCTTTTGTGTGTATGTGCCCTGGTTTGTCACAGTATTTTTGATGATGACAGTCCAGTGGAAGGCCTCCAGTTCTCCAGTTTTATCCAGCTGTCTTTCAAGCTTCCTTATGGGTATTAGTGATTAGAGGAGAATACTGAAAATTGTAGTTTCCTCCATGTTAGGAATATAGTAGCACTGGCTTTGTATTGTCCCAGTGGTGTAACTGCCACATAGCAGATATATGTGCATATGCCCAGGAGTGGAGTGGGATGAGGGACTCCAGGAGATAGGGAGACCCCTAGCAGACAGTGCTTTGGCACATCTCAGTTGAAGTCTTGGAAGAAACTACTTTTCCTGTGTTTGATACATACTGCTAAGTACTCTCTCTGCCTCCCCACCATAAAACGGTGGCCTTTTGTCAAAGAAGTAGCATATAATTCTGTTTTAATGTGTGAAATGACAAAGTATACTGACAGTTGTTTACCTTGGCCTGTTTGTTTCTTGAGAGTTTCATATCTGTCAACACTAGAGCAGTAGCCCTAGTATCCCATATCTACAATTATATATAGTATTTCCCAGTTTGTTTATTACCTTTGCCCCCCACTTTGGCAAGGACCTCCATCATGCCAAGATTTTTTATACCCACAAGAAAGCTCGACAGAGAAAATATTATAGTGATCTGACAGATTAAATATAAATAAGAACCGTCTGACTGAAGAGAATAAAGGACATAAATAAAGAGGCTGCAGTGTGGAATAATGCACTATAGTTTAATGCTTTGGGACTGAGATTCGCTGACTAAATATCTTGGGAATTTTGGAGACTAAAACCCAAATGATGATTAAAAACTAGAGAGCTTTCATTTTCAGACTCTCTAACGTGACATCCTAACTATTCTAATTATTTAGAGTAAAAGTAGAGCATCTGCAATGATGCCTTTTTATACTTGCTAGATATTTTGAATCACCTACATCAGATATTTATAATCAAAACAGTTTCATATTCAGTACAGTAATTGCTGTATGCTGAGCAAGAATATCTGCTTCCTCTGATACTGTAGATATCCTGCCTCAGACGAAATGGCTAGATTTTTGAGTGAGATTGGTGTTCATGAAGCATTAAGAACTCCTAGGTTATTCCTAAGGAGTTGAGCAGAAGCATATTTAATAACATTGAATACCTTCACTATATAGCTTGTTCATATTTGTTATTCTACCAGAGTACTGTCATTACTTAAGAGTCTAAATTCCAGACCAGTTAAAATTTCTTTAAACTATTTCATCATGAACCATGTAACCTAGTACAATACTTGGCCAAATATGTTTTGTGAAATATCATGAGAAAATTATCCATGCCTACATTAAGCAAAAACAAAACTAACTACACATAATCTCAGGGATTAAAAATAAAAGATGAATGCCCTAGTAAAGATCCTACTTTGAAGTTTTAGGCCAAGGTCAAATTGCAGTTCGAGGGTCTTAGATACATATGTATATCCAAGTAAATATGCATGTTTGTGTGTTTCTGTATTTACTCAGGGAATGTACGGATATGTATATGTCTACAAACGTCAGTTTCTGCTAAAGAAAATTGAAGTTGCAAAGCTAGAAAAGGGGACACCAAAGATATGATTTCCTTACAAATATTTGCAAGAATTTTACTTAATTGCAACCAGAAGCCTGACCTGGAAGTGTAGTGTTTTGACCCCCTAGCTGTCTGGTTTCCTATTTGTGGTGTTTTGCTCTCCTCCAACTGTGAGAAAATCTGTTTTACTTGGTTTTAACCCTGTGTATTCTTAGAAACAGTGAAGTAGAAAGTATTCCCGAAGAAATTCTCATTATTTACAAGAATGAATTGTAAAAGTTCCTCTTAAATAGAAAACATTTTTGAAGCACTTAGCAAATCTTTCTTTATAGGATGTACTTGAAAATAAACAGCCTCTGATTTTCCCTTCTAGGTAATGTGAATTTTTGGAAGACTAAGGTTTTGGCATTGTGTAAGTTTATCTTTATTTCAGTAAAGTATTTTTAATAACAAAGTATAGAGCTTAGAAGTAATCTTACGAGGATTATTTTCACATCCCCTCTCATTTTTAGATCACTAAATCTATTTTTCCCTAACTTTTAGAAAGTAAAAATTAGGCTGAATAAGCTTTGAGTGACTGTAGTAGTATGTAATATTTTAATGAATGTAAAGACTAGTGAAATTCAATTAGGATAATTGTTTAGGTGAGGAAGTCTGCTTTTGGAAAATTACAGCCTCCATGCATCAAATGTGCATAGACACATTTGCTGTAAAGCGATAGGGAACATTTTTCCACATGACCTCCTATAAATTAGCAGTGAGATCAATTGATCTTGTCTCATTTCTAAAGGGTCAGGTACTTTTTGTTAGAGGAAATATCATTCTTACATATTTTTTTCAGAGGTTTAAGAACAAAGATCATTGAACATTCCCATTTAGCTGTAAAACATTTTCTTCCATCCTTTTCTTTTAAATGAAAGCCTTATATATAATCACATACCAGATAACTTGCCCACTTAAAGTGTGTAATTCAGTGCTTTTTGTACATTCAGAGTTGCACAGCCATCACCAAAACCCACTTTAGTATATTTTTAGCACTCCAAGAAGAAATTTTATACCCATCAGCAGTTACTACCCATTTTCCACTAATACACACCTCACTCCTAGCCCTAGGCAATCACTAGTACTCTCTGTCTCTGTAGATTTGCCTACTTTAGACACTTCATGTAACTGTGGACTCATGCACTGTGGAGTTCTTTGTAATGTTTTCTTTCACTATGCATGATGTTTTTAAGGTTTGTTCATAGCATATACACCAGTAGTGCTTTATTTCTTTTTATTACCAGATAACATTCTCTGGTATTGTTTATCCATTTATCAGTTGATTGACATTTAAATTCGCACTTTTAGGCTATTATACTTCACTTTGTTTTTCTTTACTGTACTAGGCATCAAGCTCAGGCCTTACACATGCTCAGCAAAGCACTCTGCCATTGAGCTGTACCCTTAGCCCTTGGATGCCATGAATGAGGCTGCTCTGGGAATTTGTGTACAAGCTTTTGAATGTATACATGTTTTTATTTCTCATAAGTCTATACCTAGGTATGGAATTTCTGAATTATTTTGTAACTCTTATTTAACACATTGAGGAACTTGCACTATTTTCCAGTTGGATGCAACATTTTATATTCCTAGAGTGTGTGAGAGTTCAGTTTTTCCCTCCAAATCCTCTGCAGCCTCCGTTATTGTTTGTCATTTTGGTATCTCCATTCTAGTGGTCGTGAAGTTGTATCTCGTGGTTTTGATTTCCATTTCCTTGATGGGTAAGGATGTTCACTATATAATCAAGTATCTATTGGCTGTTCATATCTTCTTTAGAGAAATGTCTGTTCAGATCCGTTTCCATTTTTTAAGATCCTTGGCCATTTTTTTATTGTATCATTTGTCTTTTATTATTGAGGGTTTTTTTTGTTTTGGTTTGGTTTTTTTGAGACAGAGTCTCACCATGTAGTTCAGGATGGTCTAGACCTCACTTTGTAGCCCAGGCTGACCTTGAACTTGTGTGATCCTTCCGCCTTCGCCTCTCTGGGCGCTAACATTAGAGGCATGTACCACCATGGCCCAACCTATTATTGAGTTGTAAAAGTTCTTTATATATTCTAGGTACAATATTGTACTAGATATACAAAGGATGATTACAAAATACAGTGAATGTTTAAATTTTTTTAAAAACATATTACAGAAAAGACACTTTGTCAAGAATAATGTGTTTGAAGTATGGGGGGAGGGTAAGTATTTTGAAGATTAATGGCAATGTGTTTTACAGTAATAAATTTTTAAAATTTAAGCATTCACTATTTTTTCATCATACTATCTATGTTTTGTAAGATTTTCCATGTTTCTTGTGGGTTGTCCTCTCATTCTTTGAAACACAAAAGTTTTCAATGTTGATGTCCAGTTTATCCATTTTTTTCTTTTATTGTGCTTTCAGAGCAACAGTTGTCTAATTCAGGATCATAAAGGTTTGCACCTACTTGGGTTTTTTTCTAAGAATTTATAAGTTTAACTCATATATATGTATAGGTCTTTGACCTAGAATATTTAGAATTGACTTTGTATGTGGTGTGAGGCAGGGGTCAGTTTCATTCTTTTGTGTGTAGACTTGCAGTTGTCCCAATGTCTTTTGTTGAAAAAACTATTCTATCCCCATGTAATTTTCTTGGCTTCTTTAATGAAAAGCAATTGAGAAATGTGAGGGTTTATTTCTGGACTCTCAATTCTATAATTTGTACATGCCTATCCTTATGCCAGTACTATACCATCTTGATAATTGTAGCTTTGTAGAATAAATTTGAAATCGCTTTCCAATTCTTACATTAGGTACTTTTTCTTCCTAGTATAGTCTTTAGTGCTTAGTCAGAGTCTGTTTTAACATAGTCAGTGCAAACATAATTTAAAACTGGCATAAACACCTGATTTTAATGAATAAAATGCTATCGATTCTACCAAATTTTTTTCCCTAGGGCTTTAGATTTAAGTTCAACCCTTTCACAAATCTACTGACTCTCATTATTTCATTTTAACTAAATTACTGAAGAGAAAAGCAGTCTTTGCCTATGCAGAAATACCGCAGTGAGTTGTTTTCATTTGTAAGATGTGACTGGGGACGCTCGGATCTAGGTAACTGTTATGGAAAATTAAATGAGTGACGGAACCCCAAGATGCAGTTACTGTTCTCACCCTGTAACAGTGCGCTTTCTGGAGGCTTAACAAGGGTGGCCGTGTTCTACAGTCATTCAGTGGATCGTTTTTGTTTAGGTTGCATTTGAATTGTTATTATCTACTTTTCTAAGTAGATATTCTAAAGATTATAGTTACAGTTCACGATTAATAAAGGATACTTTCGTATTCGTTATAAAACGTTATTTTCAGAGTTAGATTGCCCGCTTTAATCATGATTTATATTCTGAGACTTTGAGACTATACTAACAAACACTTAGAGGAAAAATGTATCATCTTTATGATTCTTAAATATTGTCATCAAATGAGGGTCTTTATTTTTAAAAAATAAATCTCCAAAAGAATCTTCACTTTCATTTTTTTAAACCTACCAGAAATTTCAAATACATACAAAAATATAAATATATAATAAATCTTCTCTTATTCCCCACATCGGTTTTTAACTTATGGCCAGTGTTATTTCATTAATACCTAATTTTCCCTCCCCAACTTTGAGATTATTTTAAACTAAAACTAAGGAGCATATATTAATCATTCGGTATAAATAGCTCTGAAGGATATGATTTTAAATGATCAAAATGCTATTAAAGACAAAAATTCTTAATGTCACCACATATCTAGTCCAACTTCAGGTTTTTCTGAATGTCTGAATTCCTTTGTAAGTTAGATTCAAGATCCAAACAAGGTTGATCAGACGTTCATTACATTTGGTTGATTTTCTTTACCATAGAAGTATATCTCTTTTAGCCTACCTCAACTCCCATGGAGTATTTTCCCTTTGTACTTAATTTGTAAAGAAACCAGGAAAAGTGTCCTTGGGAATTTCCCACGTTTGGATTTGGCTGGCTGTATCTGCATGGTACTGTTAGCATGTTCGTCAGCCCATGCGTATTCTGTAAATGGGTAGCAAAAGCCTGAGGCTTGATGAGCCTTGATGAGGTCTTTCCTTGGTGATGATTTTTGTTGTTGTTGTTGTTATTGTTGTTTTTTTCTCACTCAAGAATACCAGATGGAGGGCTGGGGATATAGCTCAGTGGAATAAGCGCTTGCCTAGCAAGCGCAGGGTCCTGAGTTCGGTCCCCAGTACCGCAAAAAAAAAAAAAAGAAAACCCAAAAGAATACCAGATGGCAGGTGGGACGTGCCTGTTGGATTTAATCTGTCACTGTGTGATTAATGGTTATATCTTTACTAATTTCATGTGTTTATAAATAAAAAATGGAGTTTCTGTTCTATGATTTTTTTTTAAATCAGTAGTCGAAATTTGTTTATTTGGATTTTTAATACTATTAAATACTACAATGTTATATAACCCTTTATATATTCATCTGTTAAGCTGCCTAATTCAGTCGATTAATGTAAGAATAGAAAGTATTGTTTCAAAATAAAATCTGAGCATTAGCATACAATGATTTCCTTTTCTAACCTGAGTCCATGTGATCTGATTTAGCATCTCAATTATAATTGGAATTCATTGCATACCTATAATTTCAAGGTTTTTAAATATCAAAATAACATGTTTTATGTGAACTTGTAGAAGATAAAGATTGTGGAGGTTTTTATAATTCTGTGAAAACAGCAAGCATTTAAGAAAAAAGAAAAGAAAGCTGGCATGGGACCCTTTCTTTGAAATCCCCCCGAGTATGAGAATAATTGAGCTAATACGCGTCAGCTTCTCATACATTGCCTTGGTAGTTTGAGCCTCGAGTGCCTTAGAAATTACCTTCTCCCTGTTCCTCTTCATTGTTGCTATAGGCTCCTGCTGAAGGCCTATTTGTTTGTGTTGAAAGAACTAGAGTAACTGATCTCTTATATTCACTGTCAGAATTTACATTTTGTGTTTGTCTTCCAAGAACTCTGTAACACACTCTCATTACTCTAACAGTAGTCTTCTTAGAGTAATGCATCTCAGTAAATCCACAAAACAGGATTTAGGACTAAGTGACTTCCAAACCTGACTGTGCATCAGAATTCCCTGGATCTCTTTACAAAGAATATAGCTTTTTGGCACCCACTTCATATCTACATCACATTCTTAGAGCCTGGGGAAATGAGCATTTTCTGTGTAAATTCACATTCCCCAATTGATTTAGATACGAGTTGTGGACTCCAGACTAGTGCATGTTGAAGAGACTCCAGACTAGTACATGTTTATTTGAATGTCATAGTGGTTTATTTAGTAACTGGAGGAACAAGTAGAAGAGGTGATAAACTTGAGGAATATTCAGTGTTTCTTCTATGACTTGAGTGGTTGCATCAAAATTGGGAAAAAGACCTGGCACCTTGTACGGTGGGATAGAAATTCCAAATGACTGAAAAAATTAAGAGATATGTTTGTTATGACCCTGTGCTGAGTAGCAAGTGTAGAACAGAAGACAGACTGCCTGCACAGCAGAAGAGAAAGCAGAAGCAAGCGCGCTGGCAACTAGGAACTCCAGGCAGGAATATGGAGCGAAAGAAACACACGTGCTCTTCCTCTCATCTCCTGATTTCCCCAGGAAATGCCTCTTTTCTATGTCTCACCTTTGCAAATGTTTGTGTTTTGTGTCTACTTTCCTATTTTTTTGTTGTTCTTCCACCTGAAGCCATCTCAAAAATGCTGCCAGTCACCTATTGGTTCTTGGCTCAATATTTCAGCATTTTGTACTATTTCTGTTGCTAATCCTTGCTGGTGTTTGATCTCTTAAATACTTCCGTAAGACTACTGCGTTGGTTACTCTCTTGCCTGACTACTCCTCGTGGGCGCCTCTTTTTCTGCTGACCCTCATGCATTGGTTTAGCTTCGTCATCATTCCTCAGTGGAAGTGCTCCTGTGGCCCTTTCTGCTTTATGAGCAGAGCTGCCAGAGTGCATTCCCAGCCTTGACCTCTCTCCTTGGACTCCACACTTCATTTCCATTGGTTTTCCAGACAGCTTTACTCACATGCTTGTTCCTTATCAACTTTCCCCAAACCTGTGTTCTCTAGCAAGCTCCCATTTACCAACCATGCATTTAGCAAGCCAGAAAAATCTTAATTTGTCCCTCTCCGCACATATTTAGTTGACAACTGAGCCTGTACAGAAAGGGACTCACTGTGTCCCTTTCTCATTAGGCCTCTGGCTGCTGATGAGCCTTACCTTCTCCCACTTGGCTTTGTTAAAAGAAAAACGACATAAAATAGATTTAGTAAGAGTTTATTTGAGCAAAGAAGAAGTCATTAGTCAAGTAGCACCCCAAACCACACGAGGTTCAGAAAGTTCTACTGTAGCAGTGTGGGCAGCAGGCTGAACATGGAACCGAAATAGAGACATTGCTTGATTGGCTACAGATATTTATTGGCATGGTTAAATAGGAAGTCCCTAGTTATATAAGTAAGCTAGTTGGGTATGATTGACTAATGCTGAATTAAGAATTAATCAGTTGAAAGGAATGCCTCCAAGTGTCTGTTTGTTTATAGAAACAGCCTTCGGATAATGGTCTCCTGCTTATTTTGCTTTAGCAGATTGCAGTGCTTCTGCTAGTTTCAGCCACTCTGTGCCTTGTAAGAGTGCAGACATATGTGTTCCTGGTCTCATTCTCTTCAAGACAAACTGAAAATCCCAATCTTGATGTGGACTTTCACAACTCTTAAAATGTTTGCAACTCATTTGGAAAATTTTAAGAGATTTGAGACTTTTAAATGAAAAATAAAGCAATATGAAAGTTATACTGTGAATTAATAAGAACTGATTGATAATTGAAGTCAAATATTGTAAAGCTAGACCATTAAAATTTTTATTCATATGGTACTTATGAGATATTCCTAAAAGATAGGACCTCAAAAAAGTCAATAGTAAGTGTAAAGAAAAGGGTGTACTTGATATTGAAAACTATGCTTTAACAGATATATTAGTATCAATTAAAATAACCTTTAAGGCACAGAACATTACAAAAGATAAAGAGTATCACTGGATATTGATTCAGTTCATTGAATATATGCTAAAGCTATGTGCATGTAATACAGTTTCTGCAAACGTCAGACAAATTGGGCAGACTTAAACTGGTAAGTCTACTCGCAGAGGGAGAGTTTAATCCACTGTCCTTAATTAATTGATCAAGCAAATAAAATCGATATAGCTTTGATGATAGAGATGTTAAAACTTGAACCAGTACACATATTTTTAGCGTTGAACATGCTCATTTTTATCAAACATACCAAGAACATTTATGAAAATAGACCATACTAGGTTAAGCTAGCGTCAAAACTTTCCAAGATTTTTTTGTCACCTTCCCTAACCATAGTAGAAATTAATAAAAGAGAACTACTTTGGGAAATTCAAAAATATATTCATACAAATTATATAGGTCAGAAAGAAAACATTAATTGAAGCTAGAAGATATTTAAAACTGAAGGTAAATTAGAAGACTGCTTTCCACAACTTGTAGGGCATAATTACATGGAACAATTTTTAATCTTACAGTACTTCTATTAGAAAAGAAGAAAAGATAAAAACGAATGACACTTTTCATCCAATAACAGATGCTGGCGAGGCTGTGGAGAAATAGGGACTCTATTACACTGCTGGTGGGAATGCAGACTGGTGCAACCACTGTGGAGAGCCGTTTGGAGATTTCTCAGCAAACTAGGTCTAGAGGTTCCATTGAAACCAGCTATTCCTCTTCTGGGTATTTTCCCAGAAGATCTGAAAACATCATATCACTGTGATATATGTGCACCCATGTTTATAGCAGCGCAG
>PVLD010001473.1:12487-32096 GCA_004027595.1 Dinomys branickii
TTATATAATGGAATATTATTCAGCTATAAAGAAAGACAGTTTTGGGGACTTTGTAGGCAAGTGGTCAAAACTGGAGTCCATACTCATAAGTGAAATAAATCAGCGGTACATGTGCAGGCAACGTATTGTATCACTGGTGTAAGAACCTGAGGGTGGAAATATAAACTAAGAGACATGAAGGAAATCTGTTCAAAAACAAAGAACAGATGGGATGAGGGAAAGGAGAAAAGAAAGAGACAAAAATGTATGTATGTATATATGAATATACATATATGCAGGAGGGCTAACTAACATGGTTCTACTATTGTATGATATCACTTAAATTTGATCAATCTCGTATGTCTGTATGTGTTATCCTGAACACACACTTCGAAGATATCAATATGCAAAGCAGCAACTATTGGTGGTTTTCTTTTTCTTTTTTTTTTTTGGCTTTGGTTTTTTGTTTTTTGTGTTTTTCTGTTGTTGAGAGGATTAATTGTCTGACCAAATTTGCATGTCTGTATCTAGGTTCATACATATACACTTCGAAGATATCAATAGGTAAAGCAACAACCACTGTTGAGCCCATGTCACCTTGTCTGTAGATCAGTTTTGATTGTACTATTTTTTATGCTAATTTGTGTCTGTGTGTTAATATGTTTTTGTGCTTTTATTTTTCTAAAAATAAAAGAAAAGAAAATGAATGACACTTTTAAATTAATTTTCATTTTTTTAAATTTCAGAAAGAAAAATAAAGAATAAAATTCCAAAGAATAGAGGAAAAATTAATTATATAGAAAGTATATAGCAGAAACAGTACTTAAATGCCAAACTTTGGATAGTTGAAATAAGTTATCACAAAGAAAATTGATCAAGAATAATCACAGAGAAAGGATAAAGAGAAATATTTGAACTAGAGATGTCAGAAATAAAGAAGATGTAATTAGGTATCAGCAGAAATTAAAATGAGGATATTAAATATAACTTTGTACCAGTATATTTGAGTACTTAGGTAAACAGAATAATTTATAGAATAGTATAAATTACAAAACTTAAGAATAAATGTAAACTTTGGAAAGACTTTATTAAAGAATTTTAACCACTAATTTTTTAAAAAGCACCAACCTAGATATTTTACTAAGTTACTTCTTCCAAGTATTTAAAAACAAAGCAATTCTAGTCTTATGGACATCATTAAGAATTAATACTTCCAGCTCATTTATAAAGCTTGTACAATTTGACAATAGAACAAAGACAATAAGAGGGGAGAAAATTATAAGTCAGTTTCAAACATGAAAACAGAAACCTTAAACTGAATTTTAATAAGTCAAATTTGGCAGTGTGGCAAAACAGAACCATGTACTTACAGTGTTAATAATGAAAAATTAATACATATAACATTTTCACTAGGGTACAGAAAACAACTGCCTTTAATAATAAAATAACTTTAGAAAATCACAATTATGTCCACAAAAAGTGGACAAGAAATATTATTCTTCTGTTGAAACATTAAAGTATTTCATTGACCATTGGGAGCACCACACAGATGCCCACTATAATTTTCAGTGGTATACGGGACATCCCGGCCTAAGTAATAAGATAGGAAAAAACTACGGGTGACAAAAATTAGAAGTAAGCAAAAAGTTTCTTTTTCTGGTAAATGATATGTGTAGAAAGCCTAGATGGCATATACAAACTATTAGAATTAATAACAATTATTAATCAATTAGAACCATAGTGTGCTGGCATAAAAGCAGATGCATGGACCAATAAGACAGAGGAGAGGCGCAAACTAATCTTTGACAAGGCCACCAAAAATACACAATGGGGAAAGCACAGTCTCCTTAGTAAATGTTGGGAAAGTTGGAGATTCACATGCAAAAGGACAAAGTTGGACCTATATTTTATACCATACACAAAAATTAACTCAGACTTTAAAGACTTAAAGACCTGAAATTATAAAACTTCTAGCAGAAAACAGAGGAAAAACTTGCTAACATTAGTCCAGACAGATATGTTTTATTTTGTGGATAAAAACCTAGAAGGATAGAAAATAAAAGCAAACATACAGATGTGGGTCTATATCAAACAAAAAGCCTCTGCACAGTAAACCAAAGAACCAACAAAATGAAAAGGTACCCCATTAGTGGGAGAAAATAGCTGTAAATCATATTTATAATAAAGGGCCATCTTGGTCCATTTTCTGCTGCTATAACAAAATACTCAAAATTGGGTACTTCATAGAGAAAAGAGATTTATTATAGCTCATAGAACTGGAAATTCAAGTGTGGCACCTGTATCCCCTGGACTCTGGTGAGGAGCTCATGGCAGAAGACACACTGGCTGGAGCATGGCTTGGTAAGGCAGAAAGCAGGAAGGATGCAGGGCAGGTGCCAGATGTGCATACAAGCCAGCGTCGTGAATGCACTCCCAGAAGCAGATCATTCATCTCTGCCCAAGTACTGTGGTCGCCTCCCATGAGGCCCCACCTCTTCAAGGTTCCACCGCTTCTCAATGTCACCATGCTGGAGACTGAGATGGCAGCACATGACCCTCTGTGGACCCAGCCCTATCCAAACTGTAGCAAGGGTCAACAGCCAAAATACATGGTGGACCTGTACAGCTCAATAGCAAAAACACACCCAATTACAGAACGAGCAATGACCCCAGATACCTATAAACATGTTTGCAAAGAAGGCGTACACATGGCCGGCGTGCGTGCGTGTGTGTGTGCGCGTGTGTGCGAAAATGTGTTTAGCATCACTAATCATCAGGAAAGGGTAAAGCAAAACCACTTAACAGATCTTAGGATGGTTGTTATCCAAAAAAATAAAAAGGCAACAAGTGTTGGTGCAAGTATAGAGAAAAGAGGTCCCTGTACATTGTTGATGGGAATGTAAATTAGTACATCCATTATGGAAAACAGTGTGAAAATTCCTCAAAAGTTACATATAGAATTATAGTGTGACCCAGGAGTCGCACTTCTGGGTATGTATCCAAAGAAATAAAATCAGTATCTTGCATAGATGTCTGCACTGCCATGTTCGTGACAACACTGTTCACAATAGCCAAGATATGGACACAGCCTGAGTATCCACAAACAGATGAAGGATAGAGAAAATGTGAACTTCATAGTAGTGGAATATTATTTGGCACTAAAAAGAAAATCCTGCCATTTGCAACAACATGCTAGAGGACGTTATGCTAAATAAAATAAACCAGACCCAGGGAGAAGAACATTATATGATGTCACTTATATATTAAATCTGCAAAGGCCAAATGCACCCAAACAGAGTAGAGTGGTACCTGCCAGGGGAAACGGTGGGGGTGAAGGCACCGGGAAAGCAGGAAGTAGAAAGGGAGAGGTGTAGACTTTCAGCTGGAAGATGAAGTCCTGGGGACCTAATGTACAGCATGGTGGTGTGGTACCTCCTGAGAGACTCGTCATAAGTTAAAAATACCATTAGTTTAAAAATCTATTTCACACACCCAACTCAGCTGAGCAGCATCAGTTGTTTACCTTTGTGATCACACCTGGCAGAGCTGCCACTGTCCTGCATCAAAAAAGAAGATTGTACTGCATCTCTTTAGCCCTGGAAAACATCAGAATTTAAAATTTCCTGTATGGTTTCTATTAATGCATATGGCTTTCACATCATCCTAACCTAAAGTTGAAAAATCCTAGTTCCAACCATAATTTGGGGGCCTTCTGCAGCTAATAATAGTTACACATCTGAAATTTGTGAAAAATAGATTTACTACATGAGTTATTACATGAGCACTGCCTGCCTAGCAAGCATGAGGCCCTGAGTTCAATTCCTACCAAAAAAGAAAAAGTTACTACATGAGGTGAGGAATGTGTTAATTAGCTTGGCGGTAGTAATCATTTCACAACTATATATACATCAAAGAGTGTTATACACATTGAATGTGTGCATTTTTGTCAGTTAAACCTTAATAAAGTTGGAAAGCAATGAAAATACACATGCACATACACAAATAGCAATTCTCCTGTGATTTGGACTGGACTTGTCTGGTTAATAGGCACTTGGTACATGATTGTTGAATAAATAAATACGGAAGCAATTCTCATCTTTATGATGGTCAGCCCTCTTCGCAGAGAAACAGGTCCTCTTTTAATTAATGGAAGTTTTCTGATTTTTAAATACATCCCACACATTTATACAACAAACACCTTCTGAAAGCAGTCAAGGCCTTCACTGAGTGTCCAGACTTTGAGAGTCAAAAAGATGAATTAAACATAGAAAAACATACCCTGGGTAATGAGGTTAAGGCCGTGGGTTTATTCAGCTTAGAGCAGGTGGCTAACTGAACTGAATACCTATCTTCAAGCATTTGGAAGTGACCAGCTTTCCTTCAGTTCTGCAGAAGACACACAAAAAATGAACTTCCACAGAGTGTGAGGAATGTGGATTAGAGGTTGCAGACTGACAAAATAAAGCTGCTTCCACCTTCAAAAACATTATATTTGGACTGCACAGTATATTTTGCAAATTTAGGAGCACAGCTGGCGTAGTGGTATCATGCAAGATTCCCTATTTTAGCAGATTTGAAATGTGGGGGTACTTCACAATAAAATTTGGATTGTTAATTTTTCCGGTGCCCTGCTCCCTAGATCCTGATGGCAACTGATAGCTGAATCACTGCCTTCACCTATGAACTAGCAAGATCCTCTCTCTACCTTCCCAGCCAGAACCCAGCCCTTTTCCTGTTACCTATCTTGCCCTTCATAGGCACAAAGTTTGCAACCTGAATTCAATTGATAAGAGTTGCACATGGGTAGGTGTGGCATCTTTTTTGCTTGGGATTTCTGTATTTTTAAAAACTATGATCCTGACTCTCAAGCAAGAAGTGGACTAGATGACTTCTCCAGGGTGTTTCTTGCCTTGTGAGTCTGCAGAGCTGTTGAAATAGCCTGTTACTTCATGAACTCCTCTCTTTGCCTGTGGCTGCAAAGAATTTGAGTTGGAATGGACTCTGCAAGACAGGGAGGTCACAGAGGATGTGCTTTATCTGCATCTAGTAGGCACAGTAAATTTAAAGACAGTTGCTGAGGGGCTTGCTTGAACAGTGAGCAGTTCAGAAAACCAGCCGCCTCATTTAGAAGGATTCTTAAAAATCTGTTTATACGTAGTTCTTTGAAGATGAGTGTAGAGTAATACAGAGAGGGTTGAGTTTTACAAGTACACAGTATTATATGATTTTCATCATTAGGCATGGTCTGGCAGGGTTATGATTGTGGAAACTATAGTTTTGCATATCATTTTATCTGTGCTTGCATGTTATCCAAACATGGCTTTCATATTTAATGTGAGGGGCATATTTTTAAAACAAAAAGTGGGAAGGCAGTGTCAAGAACAGATCTGAAGTGATCACTTCTTCATTTGTGTATTCTAATTTTTTGTCCACTCTGAAGTTTTCTTATTCATTGTTAACAATTGCTGCTGGATCCCATAGGTAATAAAATTAATAGCACATATGGCCTGTGGTATTACCTATAAAGTCAACAGGTGACAGGTAGAAAATTTTGCTTTTCTGAGTTAATGTGGCCTCAAGTAACTATTCAGTTTTTTTAAAATGCATTTCTGTGAAACTAGCCAGTTTGCCCCATTTGTTTTGGCATCAAATAGACATAATTTTATTGTGACTCAGAGAGTCTAGTATTGTCCTTATTTAAGGACATGAAATGTTATCTCAAGGGAACCTTTTTGGAGTCTTTAAATGTCTTGGGTAATAAATGAAATGTTTAGCCTAGGACCAAGTATTCCACTTACCCACCCAAATTGTTTCCCAATTGTGGTCGTAGAGTAGGATCCTGTGTGCGTGTTCTTAAACTTATGATGGGACCTTGGTTTTTAGTTCTCACAGAACAGCTCCACCCATCGCCAGCAGTAATAAAGGTCACATGTAGGCCTATAACACATTTCAAAAGACTCCATGGAGGTTTTTCCAAAGGCCTCATCTCAGTCCTAGTCTGTCTTTTATGTTTTGCATGACTATATCAATCTCATGATTTCTCTGCCCTTTCTACCCTAAGCCTTCCAATAAGGAGATGAATAATTTTCTAAATAGATACAGTTTGGAAAAAAATTAGCCTATAATTTCTTTCTGTATAAAATAAATAGCTGTAACACACATATATTCTCTATCTTCTATGTAATATTTTCTTCATTTACTCTAGTACCCAAGACCTTGTCAGTGTTTAGCAGATATCATCCTCTCTCTTTCTGCCTTCTTAAATTGCACCTATGTCTTCAGTTGGAGAATAAGAAGTGACTCACAGCTTTGTACTGGGGATGGTCACACGTCAGAACTGGCATGTGCTACGTACAGAGCTACTTGTGTGTTAGTGCAAAGTAAGTTGTCTGGTTGTAGCCCAGTGCCCATTTTTAAAACAAATAGGAGACTTCTAGCCAAACTCCTTAGGTAAGTTTTTCTTTGCCAGGATTTGAAACATCTCCAAATTTAAGATTTGACTTCTTTGAAATTATCTGTAGAACTAAATCTCCAACTCATCTGAGCTCCAAGCTTTAAATTGTAATTATAGCTTTAATTAGAACCTATAGTTAAAAGAGAAGTCAAAATTGTTAAATGGGTGGCATTCTAAAAGAACATGCAGATTGAAAATTTATATTTAGGTAATTGAGATTTTTTTTTGAAGTTCAAATTGATAATTAGGGTCATTCTTTGAAGAAGACTTAGCCTAATTGATTTCAAAGTTCAGAGTTATGGAAGAAAGGGAAGGGGGATTATTTCAGATGAAGAGGGATGTAAGCATACAGCTATTAAAATGCGTGATTTTTGGCCAAATCCTAGTTTTAGGAAAGGTGAGTGAGAAACATTTTTGAGACTTTTGAAGAAATCTAAATATGCACTTGTTATCTGAGCAATAACGTCACCTCAGTTCTGGTAATACAGTTTGAATATACCTTCTCTGAAATGGTTGGGACCAGAAGTGTTTTAGATGTCAGAGTTTTGGGGTTTTGGAATATGTGCATAGACTTTACTGGTTAGGCATCCGTAATTTTAAGAAAATCATAAACGCTCCAAAATATGAAACTTTTTGAACATCCTCTCGGTGCTCAAAAAGTTTTAGGCTTCAGGAGAGTTTCGATTTTCAGGTTAAGGATGTTCAGGTGATAGCCTCTGATAATGTAGGAGGATCTCCTAGTTTAGGAGCCTACATTCACATATTGTAGGAGGACAGTTTCATGGCTTCTAATGTTTTTGACATAGGTTAGCAAATACGTGTGTGAAATATGGCAAAAGCTTGGCCACTATTGAATCCAGATGGTGAGTTTTAGTTGTACATTATTGGTGATCGTGCAAGTGACGATGCTTATGAACAGGTCACTCCATAAGAAGAAGTATTGAGAGGTACAGCAGGTCCTCTTCAGCCAGCCTTGCAGTTAGGGAGAAGGCATTGCTGGAAGCGAGCCGTGCCGGTGGTGCTCACCTACTGGGCTCTGTTAAAGCCTCAGTAGGTGTCTTGGTTACTTTTTTCTCATTGCTGAGACAGAATACCCATCATCCAAAATGAAGGAAGGAAAGGTTTATTTAGCTTACAGTTTGTGGAGGTTTCAGTCCATACTTGGCTGGTCCTGAGGCAGAGTGGCACATGGCAGCGGGCAACAGTTTATGGCAGCAGAACACAGCAAAAACAGCAAGAGCAAAAGGGAGGAATGGCAACAAGCAGCCTCTTTCTCTCCCTTATATATACAAACTATCTGCCCTAAGGCGGGTATAGCTCTCCCACCCATAATCCCAGCAAACTATCCACCCTAGGGCAGGTATAGCTCTCACACCCGTAATCCTAGCACTGGATCACGGATCAGTCATAAACTTTAAAAGCCACCCCATAACTGCATGAGGATTTGGGGGGACATGCAGACACAAACCATAACAGTGGGCCACGTGCAGGCTTTTCCTAAGGCTCCATGTGCATGGGCTCACTGTGACAATGGGAGAGAGTCTCCACCATTATGTACCATGCCACCTAGTCCCCTTGGTACCCATGGGGAAGGTCACATCACTTTGGTTATGAGTGCACTGGAAAACAAGGAAAGCTGGTTGGATTTGCACTGAAAACTCCTTCTTAGACCTTTGCTCTTAGCGCTTTGGGACTGTGAGCTATAACAACTCAAATAAATGAGCAGTCCCTTACAACGCATTACTCGTTAGAGCATGGTACTACTTAGCACTGTTATGTATCCCTTGCTAATCCAAGGTGGGATCTGTACAGCTCATGTGATTTGGGGTTGTAATTATTGCCTTCCTATTAATAAAGTCTAAACTTCTAATAAAGCCATTTTGGAGTAGCTTATTTTAGGCCAAGTAGGAAATAATATAGTAGCAGAACTCTGGTTGGCCTTCTTTGCTTTCATAAACATAATGATCTTAATGATCACCCTCCCTTTTTTTCTCCTTAGAAAATTAGTATTTGCTGAATAATCAGATGAGCCAGAGGAAAGTTAATGTTGTAACAAGGCATCGTTTCAGCCTTTGGTGTTGGGTGTGAAGATTGTGTGTGGAAGGATAGAGAAGGGGAGCAGCTCTTTGCAGAGTACAGAATACAGAAAATGGCTTAGACCCTGGACACTTTGGGGGCTGCTTAGGGCCCAGAATGGCCTTGCTGGTCGTGGAGCACATGACATTTAGCAATTTAGCAGTGTGAATGATTTCTAGAAATACATATACTCAGAGAATCCTGGTAGAAAAATGCTTCCATTACAAAGTCATCCCTTCTCTAACCTTAACCTCTTCCTTCGTCCACAGATAGTCTTCCCAGGTTGAGGAGGACCTCAGTAGTGAGCAAGAAAACAGACTTGCTTCACTGTGATTTGCAAGTGCCTCCTAATTCCAGAATGCTGTTGTCAGACAGTTTTCAAATAAAAAGATTATCACTTTATGATTTTCTTTTGCTTATTTTCTCCTAGTCTCCAACAGATTGAGGTTTTCTGCAGTTAGAGCACAGGAATAGCAAACCGGGAGCTGGTGCCTAAGTAGGGAGAGTGGAAGGCTTCTTGGATTATTTGCCAAATACTGTTTAGCTTCAAGAGCAGTAGAACTTTGCTTTAGCCCAGGCTATATACTAAAATCTCAGTGGCCTGTTGAGCCCTGTAAAGTCCGTTTCATTAAGAGCAAAGGTAAGAATGCATCTTTATCACTGCTGGTTATCTATGGATAAATGAACTACATCTCTTTGTAAAGTATTTCAGTTCTGTATCTTTCAGCAACAGTAATTGTCTGTTTATATATCAAATTCAGTTTATCCCAAGAACTGGCAAAGTACCTTTGGTGTTTAATCTCTCTTCAAGTTCCTCTTTAAACAATCAACTTTCATATGACCAGTGGAATTTTAACTAAGCAGGTGCAAATCTCTTTTAACGTGTTAAACTTGACCTTTTGCGTATAGGAGCCATTAGGCCTAGTTTTTCACTGAAACCCCTAATAACAAGTTGCCAGTGTAGGAAGGATTCCTTTAACATAATCTTGTCTTGCAGAGGATACAGATGTAGGGGGCAGGGTTTTAATAAACTCAGTTTGCCTAGTAATTTCAGCAATAAATCATGTGGGATCTGCCTTATACAAATCTCTTTCTGTAGAAAAAGTGTCATTTGGGGACTTTATTGTTCATAAGATAATTGCGCTTTTTTGTTCCATTTTGGGAAGACTCACAATTACATGAAAAGTAACTTCTAAATGTTCCTATGTCTGTGAGTTCTAAATTACTAAGGATTCTTTTCTGACAAACTCCCCCCACCTAAGAGCAGGACAAATAAACAGATATAGAAGGGACTTCCACCTCTCAGCGGCCTAAGGAATGAAATGTTTGTTGAAAAGCACTCAGAGTAATACCACTGTGTGCATACTTTGCTTAAGGTTTGAGCAGAAGAAAGCCACATGACTGAAAGGCAGTCTATTCTCAAGTGTATTGAGAAAAAACATATTTCATCTCAGTAAACCTGGAGATTATCCTTTCAGTTACTTCACGATCTGCGACTAAAGCAGTTGTGCTGCCACGGCCCCGCTTACTTAGACAGAGCAGGGAGTGAGTGTTCACTGGTGTGCTGGGCCTCTGCAGGGCTGTCGGAAAGGTGCTGGAAGTACAAGTGGAAGCTTCAACCACTGTATCCTGAGGGCACAATTTTGGGACAGTCATTGTCATAGACTTTGCAGGGATAGGAGGACTTGGGTTTCCCTAGAGATGGTCTAGAGGTCTTCAAGATCACCTCTCCCAACTCTTGGCCCTTCTGGTTTCATGGGTAAAATAATGTCTCAGAGGCTTAGCACCTTGCTGACATCCCAGCACCGAGAGACCCTCATCCTCTCTTCTGAGGCCTTTCCTTCTGGTTCTGCCACGTAGTACTTGAGTGTGTTAACTAGGAACACTTTCACTTGATCTGCCTGGGGGCAGGGGACACTGGAAAAGAGAAAAAAAGAGGGATGAAGGCATTGAGTTAGTAGTGTGAATTATCTGAAGTTCTCCTACAACCCTGTAAGAGCAGTGGCACTGTCCCTTCTCACAAGTGAGATTTACTCCTTTGGACAGGCCTCTTTAACATTATGTTTGTATGACTTATTTTATTACTACCTGTAGCTGTAGTGCATTTTTATTTTTATTTTTATTTATTTAATTTTTTTGTGGTACTGGGGATCAAACTCAGGACCCTGCGCTTGCTAGGCAGGCGCTTATTCCACTGAGCTATATCCCCAGCCCCTTGCATTTGTATTTTTAAGGGCAGTGTAATATTTCATTGTGCATATATCCCCATGTTTTAAAAGTTCTACTGTTAGAGAATCTTTACATCAGTTCTGGTTTTAGTATATTGTGAAGAGTGCTATTATGCACATGTAAATAAGGCTTTATAGACATAGGTAGGTTTTTAAATTTGTACTGGTCTCATCAGCACAGGGAATACCCATTGTTTCACGTACTTGCCGACAGTAAATGCTCCTTTCTGGTTGATTAGGGACTTTCTTTCTTTTACTTCTGCGGTGTTTTCTTTTCATCTTGTTAAAAGACTGGCTGTGCTTGAATTAGGGAATTAGGAAGTAACTTATTTACAGGCAAAATACTGTCACCTGTGCTGATGAATAACAGCTATCAGAAGGTAGCCAGGCTCTGTGTGTTAATTCACACTGAGCTAATTGCCCCATCTGAGCCCATTCTCGGCTATGTTAACACTCTCATTTACCCCATATGGAAGTGATGTGACTGAGCCCTTCAGGGACTAGAGACTCTGCCAGGTGTCGTGGCCATGCTCCCGGAAGACACAGCAAACACGTGCCTCCCTTCCTCTCAGATGAAAGCTCTCACTTGATCCTTTTATTCCTTCACCTATTAAATAGTTACTGTTAAATAATATTTTCTTTTTCTTTTTCTTTTTCTCTTTTTGAGAGAGAGTCGCTATGCAGTTCAGGCTGGCCTTGAGCTCGCTTTGTAGCCCAGGCTGGCCTCGAACTCACAACAATCCTTCTGCCTCAGCCTCCCGAGTGCTGGGTTTACAGGCGTGCGCCACCACGCCCAGCCTGTTAAATAATTATTGAATACATATTTAATGGCAGGATCTGAGCTGGGTCCCTTGGACACAGTGACAAACAAGCTTATATATACTATAATGATGTTCCTTTCTCTTTACAGGCTATGGCTATGAGATCATGGCCTATTTCCTCAAGAGGGGGATTCGCCTTCGCTGCATTAGGAGTTCACAGAACACTAGTAAGAAGCTATTTCTTTTTTTTTTTTTTTTCCCGGTACCAGGGATCGAACTCAGGACCTTGCGCTTGCCAGGCAAGCGCTTATGCCACTGAGCTATACCCCCAGCCCCAGAAGCTATTTCTTGGACCATCGAGCATTTCACACAATCCACTGACCCTAGAGAAGGGATGAAAGTAAAGGAATAGAAGTTCCTATTTGTTCTCTGTATTTCTGTCACTGAGTATTTCCAAACATTTGTAATTTCTCCCCACATTATACTGTGTTACTGCCTGAGGATGGTGAGCTGAGCACACTGAACTCTGAATCATTCCATCATAGTGCACACCAGGGCTGTGGGATACGGAGTAGGTATGCACAAGAGAAAGCACTTTCCCCACCCCGAGCTACCAGAGCCTCCTGTAGGTGTGACCATGTCAGTTCCCCCCTCTCATTTCACCAAGTCAGGATGTCAACTGAGAGACGATGACAGACTTACGTAGCCAACAACCATAGTCAGAAGCTAATGACTGTTCTCCAGCCAGATCTGAGTATTGAAGGAAAATTTAGCTCAGTTTCCTTGGATAGGGTCAGTAGGTGTTTAAGACATGAAATGGGGACTTTAAAAATTAACTGTATAGAGGTTTGCTTGTGAGGTTTGCTTGTGGTTGTCCATGCTTCCTTAACCCCAAATGTTGCTTACATACATTACCCTCTGAGGGACCTTACACTTGGTTTATGTCCAGTAGTAAAATAAGCCAGTTATCCTTGTATCTGTTAAAATACCTTTAACCACTCTTGCTTGGAGGGATTACCATTGCCTAATTCTTTATTTAAATATTAAAATAATACAACCCTTAATTATGACCTAAACGGAAGTAGCTTTCTATTAATACAATACCTGACATCAAAATGTTCAAAGTCTGCCATCTGTATTTTTCAGAGGAAAAAAAACAAAGACAAAAGAATCATTTGATGAAACTGGTAATTTTGAATTCTAACAGTTTAGTGAACTGTTTACATTTCAGTTTTCTGATTGTGGGGTGGAGATGATGAATCTTGTGGCTCAGTTTCACTTTCCATAAAGGAAGACACAGAGCACTTACTGTGTATCTCAATCGCATATTTTAGGAACTTAGGAATAATATTAACTGCTTGATAATTTCCTTCTGGCTTTTCAGAGGCTGTCGGTATTCGCCAAGCCAGAGGTAACGCCCGCGAGGCAGCAGTCAGAGTTTGGGCCCAGGCCTCCACTGGAAAATGGGGGCTTGGATACGGGGTATGAGTCTGGAGTCAGGTTGGGCCAGTAGGTTGGCCCCTGATCAGAGAGACCCGGGAGCTATGACTGGCTTTGAGCAGGATGAGGGCAGCTGTTTTTTAGGACCCTCCAGGTGTGTGCTGGGTAGTGTATATTAGAATAGGGAGAGTGACCCCTGAGGTGACCACAGTAGGTCCAGGGATCTGGAGAGAGCTGCTGCTAGAACGTCAGCGCTTTAGACCTTTTGGCATCATTTAATGTAGCTGAATGATATAAGGAATTAACTGTGTTTAGATTGTCTGCATAACTCCCACCTTGTGCTTGGCTTCCCAGTGTACCAAACTGAGATATTTTGTCAACTCAGGGCCCTTGTGTGCAGGGTCTATAAAAAGATTCATTTACCTGATTTGTAATATCCATGTCTTTAAAAAACTGATCATATGTAAAGGGAAATTTCCTCTTTTAGAAAAAACAAATAGTATACATATGTGTTACAGAGATATTCCTCCAGCACGCCAAGTATAAAGAAAGGAGGAGAGGGTCCTCCCCACCCACCCCAAACAGGTACTGTTAACATCTACTACACAGCACTCAGCACTGGGCCATCACCCTGCGCTGGGTGGAGGCTTACAGATGATGGATGGCGGAGAGCTGAGCGCAGACCCAGATGGTGCTGCTGCTGTTTGTATTCCCTTTGTTGACTGTTGAGTCCCGTTCTGTGATTCATGTAGGCTTTCCCACCCAGAAACCAGTGACTTTGGTTTTAAGAGGCTGCAACAGTAGATCATTATTGACTGGTATAGCTTTATCATCTCCACTATTGCATATTTAACCATTGCCTTAGTAGTCTGATCACTAATTCCTAAGAGAAGCTGCTGTTTTCAAAACCAATTCCAGCTTGGGAGTTTGCCCTCTAGTATAAGGGACCACGCCAGGGAGATGGTAATAAACCAACTAGAGAAAGGCTGGTGGGTTCTATTTTCATATTTTTATCTAACTCTTCCTTTTTAAGTCTGCATTCATTAGAAAACAGTGACACTGTTTCTCAAATAAGACTTCTAAAGGCAAAAGGCAAGCTGACACAGAATGAGCTGCAGAAGCGCTGCCTGGTTCCACACGCTGTAGTGGTTCTGGGAGCAGATGGACCTACAGCCTCCCACTCTCCCTGTGGCCTTGTGCTCATGCTGCATATTGATAGCAGACACTGGAAGGAGAGAAGGACGAGGGGGAGCAGAGATACATGTCTTATATCTGTGTGCGTAATGCATGCACAGTTTAAGATGAACAGAGGAATCTGGCAATAAACATTTTTGTGTTCACAGTTCTTTTGATACCTCAAATACGTTTTGATAACTTGATTTTCTTCATTTTGTACAGAACTCCGGGTATTCCCTGACCAATTTGTGGTCTGCATTAGTCAACTTGCAGCCAGTCCTGATATCTTGGCAAATCATAACAAAGAGCTGGTATGTATGAAAAAATTCTGTAAACAAACCAATCAGCTTAAGTGCTGGGTTACTATAAAAAAAAATGAGAAAGAATTGTCTGCTGCTGTCCTTTAGCTATTGAGTACTCAGTGCATGTTTATGGGACCAAAATGTCTTACCTATTTCATGTGCTTGTGTTGATTAACTAATGCATTCGGGGTTTTGTTGTTATTTATTTTTTCCCCCAAAGATCCCTTAAATATTTAGTTTGATCAGCAGTATCTTTTCACTACCAGTTTTAAATGAGAAAGCAACACAACACAAAGACCATGGTGGTACTTATGGTCGTATTAAAATGAAGTAAAGCAAAATCCACATGTTTCCACTGGAAGTTTTCATTGGGGTCAGCGACTTTTAGCATTTTATTCCATGGTGGTGAATCACAAAAACTTGCGTGAGAACCAGTACTTCTCCCCAGTGTATTGTTTCATAGTTGCTAGGGTTCATATTCACACACACATACCCCCATGCTGAGCTGCTTCAGGGCCTGTTTCTTCGTCACTGGAGTTCTCTACTTAGATAAAAGGAAAAACCTTACTCAAAGTGGTATCGCTCATGTTAGGCTGTCCGCTTATTGTGTGTATGTGTGTCTTGGTGCAGTCATAGTCCAAACTGCTTACCTCTGCACAAACTTTTTAATGTTTACAGACATAACTTAAAACTCTGACAAATAGAAAAAAAATTAGCAAATATTCACACAGCCATGAAGTATGACATGATTATTATTGTTGTAAAATAATGTATGGCAATATTAGATTATCCCTAATGTTTATTATTTTTTAATTCATTTGAAATTTGGCCCACATACTCTAAAACCAGCTTCTTATCTCATCTTAAATAAATATATAAGAAAATGAGTGTTTCAAAGATGGTAAGAGGAAATTAGGACCCAGGAAAACTTAAGAGCAAAAATCTCATATTTACATTTAGGTTGGCTCATTTTGAGCAGAGAAGCCCTTTTGAAAAGCCATTATGATCCATATATTTTCTCTTCTCTATGCATTAAAAATGTTAGATATGTACACTAAATGAAACAAATGTAGTAAATTTAGCAAAAACTATTAAAAGTTTATCCTTTGAAATATTTCCAGTATGCTGAGTTATCCTATTAAGTTAATAAATATTGAAGCAGTAATGCTGTTGGCATACAACTTTAACATACTATCATTTAACTGATTTTAGAGCACAGAAATAGAGCTATGATTTAAGAAAACAACAATTAACTGTACCGGAAAGTAATGCTGCTTTCAGATGGGATACAGGAGAAATTAGATCTCGCATGCGATATGTAATATTAATACTTAGTATCTTAAATTATTAAGGGAGAGTGAAAACATCTCAATACAAATGAAATGTTATCCTCCTTAGGGGCTGTGGTATTTATACAGATGTAAGTTTTCTATAGCTGCTGTTAACATAAATCCCACAATCTGGAGAACTTCCTAAATGTTGAGAATTACCATTCTGCAAATTTGAACAGTCTTAACCTTTTATATGAGAGAGTTCAGTGTCTGTATCTTAAAGATACTCTGATTTTTGACTATAACATGATTAGCTTTAACCATATCAACTTGAAAGAAAAATGCCATTGCATCACAAATTGGTTGTTGTTGTGGTTGTGGTTACTTCTGTGTCTTCAGTGGCTCGTGTTGCCCAACTCTGGCTTTCCCTTCGCCTACACACTTTCCTAGCAACACACCATTCACAGCATAGTCCATGCTGCTGGTCAGCACCTTCACCAGAGGTAAGGTCCCCTAGCCCTCACCTGCTGTTACGAACATGCCCTCCTCACCCACCACTTCCTCAAGCTCCTTGTCCCTGGAAGCTACAAAATACCCAGGTCAAGTAAGGGCTTTTTCCACAAATTGCCCATCAAGCCAGCTACACTATCCTCCCACCAGAAGCGTCTTGGAGCTTAATCCTCACTGATATTTGACCTCTGTCGTCTGCCTGGCTCAGTTATTTAAGGATCAATAAACAATCCTTCCTCTCAGAACTGCCTTCTGCCCAGAGAAGGCATTCCCACTCCTCCTGATATACTTCAAATGCCCAAAGCCCGTGATCTCACACTCCCCTGAGTATTCCTTGAACTTCCTTCAAGCCTTGAATTCTTTTGTGAGTTTACATTGATATTCCACAGAGGGCAGGATCCATCCCACTCTCTCGGTAGTATTTCTCAGGGAACTTCTGAGTGGGCAAGGCCTGGGAACTTGGCTCCCCAAGTAGCTTTATTGGTAGTGAACTTTTGTTACTTTCCTATAATTGTTTACTGCACTCACTCTTGTATGCCCATAGGAGTGAGCTAGTACCTGAGCAGCAATCCACGCGTCTCCCTTTTGCTGTAGCCCTGAAAGGGGACAGATTCCTTTTCCATCATCATTTCCCATCAATTGGATCATCAGTGTCTTCAGTGACAATCTGTTAGGAAATCTGGGAGCATTTGTTCAAAACGGCACTGCAGTGAAGAAATTCTTTCAGCCTGCAGACAGGGAAGCAGCTGCACATGCTCCACAGCTCTTAAAAGTGGAAGCACAGGAGAACTGCTATCCTGAATCAGTCCATACAGAGGAAGAGTCCCTTTCGCAGGCAGGGCAGAGCTAGTGCAGCCAAAGGGTCCCCATTCCAGCCCACACCCAAGAGGTCTGTTCTGTTGTCTGTGTTCCTCTGTCCACTTAGGGACCTTGGTGCAGGGAGATCCTCCATGTTCCAAAAGCTCTGCACTGAGTGCCCATGTGCTAGGATGTGGGAATTGTGATGTGTACTTTGGGAAGAAAGGGCATTATTATGAAATGACTCATGGTATTTTTCTTACTAGAGTTTCTCATAAGAAATCTCAAAACCTTTGCAGCCTCAGCTTTTGACCTATTGCTCGATATGGAGCTAGGGAGTCTTTTTGAGAGTTTTTACCTTCGGTTGTTTTTTCTTTGTTCTTCACTTTTTTTTCCCCTAAGAAGTAAGAACATAAAGTTTTACTGTACTCAGTTACATTCCATCCCAATAATATTTTCTCTTTTATGAACTGAAGTCTATGTAAGACTTCTTTCTCAGACGTATAGTTCTGCAGCTTTCAGGAAATATAAAATTAATTTATTTTTATTATTCCTTTATTAAAGTTGTAAAAATAGCCACAGAACTCTCATATATCTGTAGGCCATTCCAGGGCCAGTGCAGAGCTTCCCAGCGCACTGTATGCTGATCCCAGCCATCCCTGTTCTCTGGAGATCGCCCTTCCCATCATCTCCTCTGCTGAGTGCTGCTCTGTGCCCGGAAACCCCCCAGACCCTGAGAAAACAAAGAACAATGAGAAAGTGCCTTTGTCCTCAAAGCGCTTACAGTCTGCCAGATCAAACTACTAAAGGTTTCCTAGTGACCTAAAAATAGAGCTCAACCAAAACCTGCATTTTTCCTAAGGAAGTCTCCTTCCTACACCCATGTCCTTACTGCTGAGACCCTGTCAGCCATTCCTAAAGAAAGACCAAAAGTCTGGACCTGCTTTCTTTCTTTTGTACCTATGCTGTCAAAGGCAATGATCTTTTTGGGAATTAAAATATGACATGTAGCCCTAGTGCTGCCTACAAGTATGTGTGTACATTACGGTATTTGAGTCCTCTGCTTGTGCTCCATCTGAGTTGTGGCCATGCTGTGGTCCTGCAGACCTAACCAGGCACAAGGGGGGCTAGGTCCCCTTGCTGTAGCATCCAGTAGGTGGGATGATTAGTGGAAGACTTCCTAATAAAAGATATTTAAGCACTAAATTGACTTCTCTTAAGTCAGGGAACTATTTAACTTTGTAAAATCTCTTATATAATAAAATTGAAGTGAAAATTAGTCTCAAGCAGTAAACTGCCTGGGTTATTTTTAGCTTAGCTGTTGTATTCCTCAGCTGTGTGTAATCCAACCCCTGTAGACCTTAGTCCTCCTCAATCAAGGGGGGGAAGGTATAAGATTGTCTCAAACATCCTTTCTTACACGAAATTGCTATCAGGAAACAGATGCAAATGTCGCTAAATATAAGCTATAAAATGATTTGTTCAAATAAGAGCTTCATTGTTATATTTAAAAATTGTGATGAAAATATTTAGGGTAGAGTTTTATATTAGGAAAGGTAAGTAGAAGTTAAAAGGAAAGATTTTAGGCCTTAATGTTTTTAGAGCAGAAGAAATAAACTACTCAACAATTTTTGCACTGACTTCCATATCTTGAGGACAGAATTCATTAATTTTCCTAAATGAACCTATACTTAAATGCGTTCATTCAAAAACTCCTTTACTCCCTAAAACATTTGAAGAAGTACTGGGTGACTTTTCCAGGTTATTCACAACATAAAAATCTATCCTTTCCTGCTGTATTTCTGAGACAGAGATAGTGGTGAAATTACATGAAAGCCACTAAGAAGAGACTCCTTCAGCACAGGAAAAGTTCTGAGTGGGGAGAGGCTATTTCTATATTCCTTATTTTCCATGACGCTCTGAATTTAGTTCTTAATAACTGATTGCCAGAAATGTACGTGTTCATTACACAAAAAATTTAAATTCAAATATATGCAGAGGGAAAAAAGGATCTGCAACTCCCAGTCCAGAGATAACCTCTGGTACTGATCTAAGCATATCTCTCCATACTTCATGCTTAATAACTGAGGTCAGTGTGTATTTTTTTTAACTAGGACCTTATTCATTTGTGAATTATGAATTGGTGTTTATTTTTTCTATTGACATTTTTGTATTTCTCAAATTTCTTACTGTACAAAACCTCCTTATATAGTAAGGAAAATAACTTTCATTGAGTTTATCTTTTACTTTTTAATCATAGGTCATTATGGCATGGTTTTCAAAAATCAGAGAAATATTTATATTTTCTTGTATTTTTACACAAAAGAATTCCATTTTGTGACAGGAAGTTCTGTTTATTCTGTGTGTTAACCACCATCATATTAATGGTGGTCTCAAGATTTAAGGGACAGCCAAGCTCTTGCTGCCCCTATTTATGACAAGAAGCCCAGACCTCCTTTTGCCCGTTCACAAGAGGATTTCACTGGGATGTTGGAATTTCTTTCCTTTTACTTCGTTTGCACTATGGCCAAGTTGCGAAAATGGCTGACATAACCTAGCTACACAGGGCCAAGTTCTTGGTATAGCATCATTTAAATAAGAGGATTGCTGGGAC
>PVLD010001473.1:32196-200889 GCA_004027595.1 Dinomys branickii
GGGGGGGGGCTCGGTTAGGGTGTTTTCCTTGACAGGATGAGGACTGTCAAGTAGTAGCCACCAAAAAGAAAAGTAGTAGCCACCCTCCTCAGCTGCCCTTAGATAGCCAGCAGGTGGCTAAGCCTAATAAAAATGTTAATGATAGCAGATGAGGATGTTCATTATTGGTTAATTTTTCTAGACTATAACCCAGAGTGTACAAAAAAGTATTTCTTGAGTGAGATCATTTTTTAAAAATTAGGCGTCCTTCACACATTTGTTATAATAAGCTGAGGTTTTGTTTTCCTTTCCTAATAATTCTCCCAAATGTTCAGCCATCAGTACTTGTGAATGAGATACTTCATGTTCCATGTTCCCTAAGGGCCCTGCCCTTTGCCGAATTAGAATAGGATATGAGAAATAAATTAGGTTACATAGGAGAAGTTAGAGTGAGGGCCTCTCCAATCCTTTGTACTTTTTGCTCATAATGTGCCTGTGTTCAGAGGCTTAAATTGCTGCTTGATGGCTGATGACATCAAAGATTTAATTAGGAGAAACAGTGAGAAATAGAACAATAGGAATACGTGCTTTGACCACTGCCTGTCGTGTCCCTCAGTGGGGACCTGTGCAGTCAGTTTTGGCTTCTCAGAGCATCGGTCCCATCACACGTTAAACAGAGACAAAAGTGCTGTCTGCTATGTAAGCCTTTCTAAGTTTTCTTAATGCTCAAGTGAAATAATACATTTTAAAATGGCTTAGGAGTATTAATTACAATTTTCCGTATTCCCAGAGAAGAGTGAATTTAATCTCAGATTAGCAGATTAGTGTGCACGTTTCCCTCCATACTTGACACAAGGATATCTGATAGTATCTGTGTCCGCGTGTATTATTTTCCCAAGAAGCTCAGCACCCTCACTTTTGTTTATCTCAACTTGATAATTCAGCTTCCTTTTGCAGCTATGAAAACTGAAATACAGAAAAGTGGAAAACCCCTATACAGCTACCCTGTTAGTGATGGGACCTTTGTTAATCAATATCCAGAGGAGGAGGCGGCAGAGGAAGTGTAGACCACACAGCTGAAAACCTTGCATTTCCAGGGGCTGTCAGTAGACTCATGCTGAGATGCAGCTTTGGAGGAAAGACCTAGTCATTCCTCTAAGGTAAAAGGAGTTGGGAGACAGCAGCCTTCTCGGGCCTGAAATCCTGAAAGCGAATGCTCCTCAGAACACCCACAACGATAGCACAGACAAGAGTTCAGCGTGTGAGTGGATTATGTTTGGAAAGTTCATTAGCAAACAGATGATTTAGAATTCAGTACTCATTTTCCCAAGGAAACGATGTCATGTTGGGGATGAGGTTCCCAGACTACGCCACAAAAGCTGTTGCTATCATAAGATGTGAGTTTTGGAAAGAGGGGCCCTGGCTGTCAATATTCAAGGAAAATAGCAAGAGTGATTCCTTCCATGGCCCTGGGCAGTGGGCCAGCTCGGAACAGAATTTTGAAATGAGACAGTCATCTGCGACGTCTTTTCTCTGGCCTGCTGCCTCTTTCTCACCCTGTCCAGGGCCACTGAGGGTTCCCTTCTCTCTGGCCCCACTCATTACTTGCGTGCCCGGGCCATGTCTGCCACCCTTTCTCCTCTCCCTTCCTGTCTAGGTCACGTTCTCAGCCATGTGAGATTGAGGAGAGGCCACGCAGATTGCAGGGCTGGCTGTCTTGCCACAACGCTGACCTGTCACAGCCATAGGCCTCTGTCATTAGAGGCAGGATACTTTTAAGACATCCTGTGAAGGTAGGGCAACTCTTCCTGGGATAAGTTCTTTTTCTCATAGACCTTTCCTTTCTGCTTTTAGTAGGAGTTATCAGCGTATGATTCATGAGCTGCCTAGAATTTTTTTAAATGTATATTTTTATGTTTTTCTGGTCAGTTTTAAATAGATTTCATTCAAGTCTTAGATTGGTTGATAGACTCTCCAATTCTAAGCATTAGCCCAAGCTCGTAAATTCTTCAGAATGTCAAAGTTTTGTCACACTTGTGTAGCACCAAAGGTTTATAGTGGATGATAAGATTGATCAAGATTTACTTTTAGGTTCTCAAGAGTAGGTGAATATAAACTGGAAACTCCCTGTGAAATAAGTACAGAGTAAGTTCTCAAATTTTTTTTTCACTGATTTCATTTTTAGGGTTAACATTCTTTCCAACTACTTATTGGTACTTTCCTGGATCTATATGCAACAGTTTCAGAGTCATCGATTCAGAAGAAAAATAAAACCTTTAAAAATCCTTATGAAGATAAAAACTAGAGTCTTCCCAACTCACCTGTCTGGCAGCAGCAGCAGCAAACCTGGCTCCAGTTCCCCTAGAGCCCTGTGCTGTCTTGGGAAGGCGGGGAGGCGAAGCCCTCCGAGGAGGGACTGGGGGTTGGAGGTGTGCGGAGCCACAGTCTGGCTCCCACTGTGGAAACTGGGCAAACAGCTTGGCCTTGTAGAGTGTCAGTTTCCTCCTCTCTGAAATAGGGAAGGACATACCTGCTGCCTTGGCAGATGGAGGCCAACTTACCAGGTGCTGGTCCCATACCAAGTGTTCTGGCCATGCCAGTGGTGGTGAACTGAAGGTACATGTGTTATTGTGTTTTTCTGTTAAGACAAAAGATGTTAATGCACAAGTTGTTTCTAAATTACAACCTCTGTATTTGGGTTTAATTATAGTGTTGATACTTTGCAATACTTACGTGTGTCTAGGGTTGCAGTTTAGTACTCAGTCTCTAAAAGGTTCCCCATGCAGTGATGGCATCTCCATAACACGTGTCCATCATCACCATCATTGTATTTAACTTTAGTCCACTGGGATTCATCAGACACCTCTTTTATTTCCTCCCTGCTGCTTCGGTTCCCTTGAGTCTGTCTGCATGTACTTGAATTATCTGTCTTGTTTTCATTGTCCTCAGCTACTCTTTGCACCTGTTTCGCTCATTTCACTTCTTTAACTTACTATCAAATAACTGAAAGCATGATTAGAGGTGAAATTGGGAAAGACCAACTTCTTCCTCACTTGAAAGACCGTTCTGCAGTATGGCCATGTTACATTGTGGTCATTCTCGTATTCGGGTTTTCTTCAGCCACTTCTGTATAACTCAGCTTTCATATTATGTCATGTTTCACAACACCAAGGCTCCTAAAAGCCTTTGGGCATCACACTAATATGCAAGAGCAATTTCTTCTTGCCTTTTGATAATCAGGTCACAAAGAATTGAAAGTAGTTCCAAAATTATGCTGTAACCCTCTTTGCTCCCCAAATAAGCTGATATATTATACTTTTACTTTTACTTTCTTGTTTGCAAAAGACTGTTTGCAGAGTGCTATCACATACAATAACGTATTCAGTGCAACAAACTGAGAAGAGATTGTATCTGTCTTGAACCTTTTCATATCCAAGAATGAGGCAACTTTGGCTCATGTCCCCAGAGGTCAGGTACAGCTTGATCAGAAGCACAAAGAATATCTTAGGACCCATTTTCTCACCACTGTTGGCTCTGCTTTCTGTGGCATGAACTTTACTCTCAGCCTGTATGGGATGGTTGGTCCTGGCTGCTGTAGGTATTTCCCTTCCTAGACTGAGTCACAGGCCCGCTTCTAGAGTCGGATATGGAGACAAGGACTCCTGAAATGCATGGACACTGGATGGGTGTTCAGGAGGTCATTCTCAGAATAAAACCTCAGTACTGTTTCCAGGAAATGAATCACTATCCACTATACAGATATTATTTTCACCACTCCCCCTTTTTTTTTTTAATAGAATAGGAAACTGATATGCAGAAGATAAATCAGTCTTCCATCTCAGCCAAATACTGATCCAGCAGAGACTGGAACCCAGGACCTTGATCCAAAGTTCTGGACTCTTTCCATAACTCCCTCTCTGACCATGATAGCAGAGGATGTGTAGCTACTAGGCAGGGAGGAAAGAGTGGTGCACTTGGCAGCTTCCCAGATCCCATGTGCCTGTGCCCTGAGCTAAGTGTGTGGCCTTAGACCTGTCTTACTCTATAGGCCTCATTCTTCTCACCCATCCCACAGTGACGGTACTGTCCCTCTGAGTACTCCCTGAGGCCCACCTGAGGTGTTGGGGAGAGGACCTTTACAACCATGCGAGTTCTCTAGAAAAGCAAGGCAGCTTTTCCTCTTTACCAACTCCACATGGTTTGTAAAGGCATCGGGTTTTCTCTTTGAGTTAACATCAAAAATATTTGCTCATCATTTTCCGGTTTCCCAAATGTTCTTGCTATACCTCACCTATACCTCACTACATTTCAGTTTCCCAAGCACTAGTGAAATATAGGTGAGAAACCAGGCCTGAGGGGGTTGAGAAATACAAGCCAGGAGTGAATGGGAGACCCCAGATTCCACTGCCTTCACCTACCCCTGTGCTCTGCATCGCTCTGATTCCATCAGCCCTCATGTATCGCTCCCAGTAGATAGGACGGCGAGAGATTGAGAAACAGTAACACTTTGAGTGTGCCCTAAGAACAAATGCATGTGTGAATACTCTATGAATTGCTTACTTTTAAAATCTTCTGGTTGGATTATGATTTTCATTTGGGGATGTATAAAACAGAATCAGAAGAAACACATGTATATAATCATGAGAGAACAGATCCAACTCTCAAAAGATAAAGACTGAGAGTACCATGTTGCTACATTAAATGCTACCTTGAAAAGAACTGGTAGCACCAGAGAGCCTCTTGCCTTCCCTTATTGCCTTCATATGATATTTGGCAATTCGGAAACAAGAGTTCAGTAGTTTAGTGCCTGCCATAGATTTTCACCCATGGCCATGAGGAGTACTAGCAGGATCGTAAGCAGGGGTAAGCTGTGTGGTCACAGCTGTGATTACCTAGTGTACCTACAGGGCTATTGGTGAGATCAATGGCCTGATGTCATGACCTCAAGGATCCCCCATCCCAAATTCCAACCTCCACTAATACTGATGTCCCAGGGCCTCCAGAAAGGAGCTAGAAAGTGACATGGTTTTCTCCGTAGAGGGCATGTTGTTTGTCCATGTTGAGTCAGATCCTGGCCAACAGCATCCGGCCCTGGGCTGTGGTAACAGTAATAATAAGCTGTCTCACCAAGCTGTATTGAGGGTCACATTGGTGTGTGCCCACATTTCTCTGCAAAAGTCTTCCAGTGTGTAATCTAGACCTCCACTGGCCAATGCTGTAGCCATTGGCCGATTTAGCTAGTGAGCATTCAGAATGTGGTGAGTCAGAAAGGATGTACTGTAAGTATAAAGGACACAGCAGACTTAGAACATGAAATATCGCAATACTTTCATATTGATTATATGTATAGTACTATTTTTTAAATAGTGTTAAATAATGTCATCAGTTTTCTTTCACTTTTTTAATGGGGCTATAGAAAATTTCAAGTTACTTGCACAGCTCGCATTGTATTTCCGCTGGAAACTTCTGGTCTCCATTATGTCTCCACTTCCCTCTTGACTTTGTCTCAGGAGGCTTGGGTCCCAGCACTTCAAAATCAGTTATGGCAAGCTCGCTTTTCTTCTGGTGGTCAATTTCCACTCTGGCCAGCAACGTTCCACACAGTTGTCACTTGTTATTGTTGCTTCATTTTTTACTTTCATCCTTCTCTTGACTCTGAGGATATGAGTTTCTCTGATCTTCCTTTTTCCTCACCATTTGTTCCCTCAGGTCTCCTCTCTGGAATCTCTCTCATCTTCTCAACATCCTTTTCTCATCCAGACTCACCGGTAGGACTCATGACCCACCGTTGGCTTTTAATACCATCTGTGAGGCGTCCCACTCTGGGTCTGCTGCCGAGACTGCTGGGCACCTCTGCTTTAACTGCCTGCACAACACCTCCAAACCTGTGGCAGGGCAAGTGCGGCAGACGTCCTCCACCGGGCTCTTTTATGAAAGCAGTTAATCCCATTCATGAGGGTGGAGCTGATTTCTCAGTTCTCCTTTCCCAATCCTACCCCTCCCCTGCATTTCCTACAGTGGCAAAATGCAACTTCCTTTACACAGCTGCTTAAACCGCAGTCTGTGGAATCCTTCTTGACTTTTCTTTACCCCACACTGCCACATCCAACCCATTAGCATTCTCGGCCTGCCTTCAAATTATATTTTTAACCTAACCGCTTCTTTCTCTCTACCACCCACACCCTTGAAGACCCATCATCTCTGAGTGGACCATTGTGTGTCTCATCATCAGTCTCCCAGCCTCCATCGCTATTCCTCTATAGAAACCAAGATAAACCTTCCAGCTCATTTTTCTTCTCAAAACCTTCCACAGGCATACTGCCTTCCTACTTTAATATACCAACCACACAGAGGCATAAAAGATTTGCCCCTGCTACTGGCAATACACACTGGTCCTCATACCTGCTCTACTGTCCCTTCCTCTGGTTTACTTCCCATTCCCACTGCCTTCTGTCCTCGGGGCCTTAGACCTGTCCCCATAGGCATGAAGGGAGCTTGCCCTTCATTCCGGTTCTACGTGAAGCTCACTTTGCTACCCGCTCTGACCACCATATCCAGAATAACACCCATGGCCTTTAGATGTTCACTTCTCCCAGCAGCATCACCTCCTGACACATTACGTGTTTCTCTGTAACACCTTAAAAAAAAAAAAAAGATTTGTTTTGACTCACAGTTTCAGAAGTTTCACACTATGATTACTTGGCTGTATGATTTCTGGGCCTAAGATGAGGCAGAACATGGAGATCACCAGTAAGTAAAGAAGATTCTTCAGGAATATGCCTTCAGTGACCTCCTTCCTTCCTACTAGTCTCTGCCTCCCCTTAAGCTATGAATGGATCAATAGGTTAATCCCTTGAAGAAGTTAGAGCCCTCAAGGAAACTGCCACGCCTCTGAACACAGCTGCTTTGGGGACCAAGCCTTTCAGATCTAAACCATAACATGCTTTGGTAGCCTCAACCTTCCTGCATTCACTGGTCTCAGCAGCATGCCCAGAGGTACAGAAAAGGCTGATGTCTTGCTCTGGGGTTTGTCTGAGTTGATAGGGAAGCCATCTCCCTAGGTTAGAGTTCTTAGACCAGTGGTCCTGACCTATGTCTGTTTGGGCATTCTTTATAGATATAAAGCTTTCAATATAAAATTCTCAGTTATTGTCAATAATTTAAATAAGGGGTAGAGTGAGGGCTGACAGGTAGGCAGGAGTGCAATATGGCAGGAAATGACATTTGCAGATTTTATTCCTTGGCCTAGGCAAAGAGCTAGCTGCTGGTCATTAATGAAGGCCCAAGAGATTCTCTGATTAATCCAATTCTTAACTACTTGAACCTCCATGGGCCATCCACTGTGGACTTTGCATGGTGGGCTGGCAGCAGCTTTGAATGTGTTGGGTTTGTCTGTGTTTCTTCCAGAAGATGACAGAATCATTATTCACCCATAATCTAATAGTGGTATTCTCAGTAGAAGCCCTGAGTGTGTGTACAACCTTCTCACCATTCACTGCATATTGGCACCTTGAAGTTTTGCCTCAGGATAAGCCACAGATTTCATTTGGATGCCAGGTGTGAGACTTGCTAATAATCAGGAAATTCCTTTGGGAAATCCTATTCCCAGGTGATAGCTGCTTCTTTAGGAATACATGAGGAAATGGGCCCAAAGGCTGTGATTTAGTGACAAAGGCAAGTGAAATGATCCTAGAAATGGAAGAATAAGAGATTTCTAATGAGACCTGACAGTTCAAGGCCTGAAGAAGGAGGCTAATCGTTTTTTGTTTTTTTTTTCCTGCCCACCCAGTCTTCACACAAATGTAAATATGCTTCCTTCGACAAATTGCCAAATGTGGTTTTAATTTGTAAGCAAGAGACCCCCACCTTATTCTTTCTTCACGCCACCTCCCCTTTTGGCTTTTCTTTTCTTGAAAACTAAGTCACAGGTTTTGCACTTTTTCAACTGGACATTTCCTCCTGTCACTCTGTCACCTTTTCTGTTGTCCATTTTCTTTATGTCCTTTCCCCTATTGTTGTCAGAGGAATTTAGGGTGAGAGCTGACTGTTCTTTTTCTTAAAGAACTTTTTGAAGTTCCCAGAGGAAATACCCAGTGCTCTTGAAACTGGACTTTAAAAATAAGGGAAGGCGGTGATTAAATCCACTCTGAGATTTGAAGACAGTGTTACTATCGCAGCATCACACTTCATGTGGTGTAGGCTGGATCCATTGTTGTTATTTATGACCCTGTCTGCCTTCCATTGTGGACTTCTTCCAGCCGTGGGGAATTTACATCATTCCTAATAGCAAAAGGCTTTCTGGTTCCCACAGAGTTGTTCAAAGCCTGACTCATGCTCCTTATGTTAATTGTTCAGCTCTGAAAATACAGCACTTACAGGGTGTGGTGGGGAAAATCTACTGTACTTACAGGGCATGTTTAGAAGTGTTTCACACATAAATCTCCATTGCTCCCTCCTGCACTCCTCTGTCTCTCTTTGTGTCTGTCTCTGTATCTCTCTTTCCCTGTCTCTCTCTGTCTCTCTCTCTCATTGAACTTCTATCACTCTGTTTTGGTCAGCAAGTAAATTTGTAGGAAACAAAAAGCCAAAAGGGAGATGCATCAGAATGCAGTGTAATCCAGTAAAGCCTAACCAGTGCTCACTAACCATTAAGACTAACTTGGGTTATAACTGGATATTGAATGATACCGCTGGGCCTGAAGCCACAGGCACTGTTAATGCTGAGAGAAGCTCCTCCTACCTCGTGGTGTGCACCGTGATTGGGTGAAGCCCATTCTGTCCACATGAGGGAGAGCCAGACGTAATACTGATGGCTGCTTCCTAGCAGGGTCTCTGGAGCTGCCACTGTTGATTCCCATGGAAGCCTAAATAAAGCAGGGATCTGCTGACAACTTCCTAATACTGTTTCTTGTGGCAAAAAAATTTTATTGTACAGTAAGTCCCCGACTTACAAATGAGTTCCATTGCAAATGAATTGTTTGGATTTATTCACAAGCCAACAAAGTGAGTCTTATACAGTAGTACATCTGTGAAAGTTCGCAACTCAGATGTTCATAAGTCAGGGACTTGGTGGGGAATTTGATGGGGAAGAATGCTTAGTATCTTAGAAAAAAAGAGAAAGTAACATCTTGTCTGAGTTGTCTACTTGCTAAGTATAAGGAGAAGATTCCAAAAGCGTGTGTGTGTCAGTGTTGGCAGAGATTGGGAGACTTGTACCTTTTATAATTGGAACCTTATGATACTTCCATTGGCATGTAAAAATGTAGATAAGCAGATAATTTATGAATTACCATGGTAGTGATTAGTATAAGAAAGGAACAGAACAGCTTTTCAGTAGCAAGAATGACAAACATCTATTTTGAAGATACCTATATTAAAGGTTTAATTCTTGATATTGTCTTAAGGGGTACAAGTGGCCATATTTCTATTTTTATAAGTAGGGAAAATACAGGAAATGCTTAAGGATGACCATGGCATGCTACCCACTGTGTCACCAAGTCCTCTTACAGACCTGCTGTGGGCGTGCTCAGTGACTGGACTTTCATCATCACATAAACCACAGAGATACAAATACTGGCCTAGGGTATCACATGACAGATTTGTATGGTTATGGTGCATGTTCGTGTATGAAATGTGTGGACTAGCAGTCAAAAAGAAGTTGTAACACACCCGAATGTCCTAGATAATAAAGTTAAAATAGCCTGTAACCCTAAGCAATTTCATTTAGTCTTTACAAAAATAAATCTGTGAGCATTTAAAGTGTAACTGTTTTCTCTCATGTTCAGCTAATAGATTTCTGGTTGAACCTTTGTTATCTTTTGGAGTAGACAGAAAGAGCTCTCCATGGAGTGTCTGATTATTTTGCTGAGTGTGCAGAGAGTCCACTTCCTCCCAGTGCAAAGCGCAAGAGAAACGCTCTGAAAGAAATGTAGGTCCTGTGTGTTTACTTTTTCTCATCTTTGACTGCTTGTATGGGTCGATAGAGTCTAGAATTGAACAGGAGCACATGGAACCTAATCACAAAAGCCCCGTTGGTACTGATCCTGCCCTTGGTCGCATACTTGCCCTTCCCACCCTCTATTTCTCGTACTCAAGGCAGTGGGGACAGAGTCCTTGCTTCATAGGTATGTTGCAAGGTATAATTAATTACAAGCTCTTTGAAGATAAAACACACCTGCTGCTGATGTCTTTCATACAATTTTCAGGCTGACTCCAGATAGATCTAAAAAACACTTCTAAAATGCTCATTTCTGCTTTAATGTAATTAAGATAATCCTTGTGCCCCTGATAGTAACCGTTTCTTTACTAAATGAGTATTCCAACTTCAATGTTCTGAGTTCAGTGGTTAAAGAAGTTTCTTGCCATTCACAAATTTCTGGCTATGAACTTCTTGCTGAATGTAAGGTCATTTTCCCTGTGCAGTTATTTTACAGTCAGAGTGAGATTTTCCTTGTCTGTTGTGTGCTTGTAGAAAAGAGGTTGATATAGTTACAATACGTTTAATAGACAGATGGATAGATAGATAGATTCACACTGTCTTGCCCGCCATGATTGTGCTTTCTTTCATGCTGACTGACTGAAATTTTTGGCAGAGCACTTCCAGCTCTATTAACTTGAGTCCAACTCCTTTGTGGCTGATAAACAACCACAACACACCAGGTACAGGGTGGTTGTATTTGGAAAAGACCTTTAAATAGCCTGAGAGAAACTCCAGATTAATCTCTGCTCACAAATAGCAGTTGTAAACAGGTACACACTCATGGTGTATGGCCTGGGCTTTGGATATATCTGAGCATGTACACACAGGAAAAAAAAAACATGTCCAAGCATCAGTAATATTGGCCTCTAATATCTGAAATGAGTGCCTGTTTGTCCTAAAGTATGAACCCCATCACCACTCTGTTGATGACCCCAGTGACTAAAAAGCAAAACATGTCCTAGTACGAGGGAATATGTAGAAGTTATTCTTTAATTCAGTCTGTATTTAAAGTGCATATGGGATTTTTCTAGATATGCTGGGGTGGTGAGGAGAAGGCAGGTAGCCCATGCCTCCTGGTCAGGCATAGGAAATGTGGTAGGGGGGACTGGAGGGAACCATGCCATTTTTATGAAGCATAACATCTTTGCTTGTTCTTTTTAGTGTGAAAAGAACTGAAACAAAAAGCATCTCAAGCAAATCTCACAGCCACGGGGCCACTGTGGGAACACCTAGTGACTCAGAGATTTCAGTGGCAGCAAGGAGGAGCGATGACGATCAGGCCTCGTCCAGCCCCCTGTCAAAAGCCATGGGAGAAGCAAAAGATTACAGAAAGGCAGTGGAGAGCCACTGGAGGCTTCCTGTTCAAAAGCTGGAAAATGTTAATCAGACTCAACCAGAAGACCCAAGCAGCCAGCAAAAACCTCATCCTGGGGAGCGGTTAAAGACAAGGCTTCTAAGCAGGAGCCCTGTCTATAGCTGTGAGTCAGCATCACCAGGTCCAAAGCAAAGTCCATGGGCGGCCAAAACACAACAAAAACGCAGGAACTGTGGCTCTGCAGAACACTCCGACCACCACAAGAGAGTTTCTCTTGGAAGTGACCGATTAGTCTCGGGAGAAATAATAGTGGAAAAAAGCACAGCTGTCAGTGTTTTGCCAACTTCAGAGCTGTCAGATCCGGGGTTACTCTTGAAACAAGATTTGGCAAAAATCACGTCTAAGGAAGAGTTGCATGTTTTGGAAAATCTCTCCTCCAGACATCTTATGAAAAGTAACCTAGTGCAGGCACAGCAAACCAGCTCAGCCACAAACATAGGGAGATTATCTACAACTCAGAGCAGCCGAACCACAAGAAAAAAGAAATTGCAAAGGATTGCAGAGTTGTAGTCAAGGATATAGTGGCCAGATCTGTGACAAGAGATCCACATGTACAGATGCTGAGATATAAAGGAATGCATTAGAATGATTATCATAAATAAAAAGTATGTCTTGTATTAGGGTTAGCTATCAAGCAATCACCTCCAGGAAGCTATGTGGTTGTTCTAATAATGTTTCTGCTTTCTTGTCATATTTAATAACTGTCTTCAAAAATTATTTTAATGACAAAAAAGCATGCACCTTAACAAGGATGATACCATTCGTGCAAGGGCTATATGGAGAACAAATTGTGCCCTTTCTTGACATAGGACTCTGCAGACCTTGTGATAGGGCCATAAGGACCGTACCATGGTGCTACAGTTCTGTGGTGGGGGACTGATGATCTTCTGCCTGGTGAAAGAATAAACTTGTAGAATAGACTCAGCACATGGTCCCAGTACCAGCATCATGGTAACAAATAAAAATGTGGGTATTGGGTCCCACCCAGAACTGCTGAATGAGAAACTGGGCAATTCTCAAATATGCTCAAGTCTGAGAACCACTGGACTAAGGGGAGACGCCCTCAAGTTAATTCATCCAGCCTGGCTACCATGGCCTCCAACTCATCAGCTGGGGCCACGTGTGGACATGCACACCCTCAGATTCCCTCAAACTCATAAAATACCTGGGCTCAGAGAATGAGTCAGTCTGTTCCCAGGTTCTACAGTAGGACAGCCAAAGCACCTAGGGAGCTGTAACACTTGTAATTGCTGGAAGTTTGTGGGTAATTCATCCCAGCATTATGGGAAGACCTGGGAGAGGCTTGCTCTTGCTTGCAGCTCAGGCATGACTCTGTCCGTGCCCTTGCACCTCTAGCATTTTGGGTAGGTTCAGGACAGACCAGAACCCAATGGGGCTCAGTGGCCAGAATTTCATTTTCCCATTTAGAGCACTTCTTGGGCAGATTAAATTCCCTGTGACTACACAGCCTACTGTTATGATGGTGCCACAGAAAGACAAATAACCTAAGAGGTCAGCCTGGAATATTAATCTAGACTCTATTTTGCTTCTGGAAATTTTGAAGTCTTTTTTAGGAGAAGGTTCAAGTTAATTAAAAACAGAAATGTTCTTCACATTGGACATTTCAAAAATGAAATCACAGTTATTTCTGAGAGATGATTCTCTGAAAGGTATTTGTAGTGCAAAGAATTATCTCAGAGAAATGTTTATGATTGGCTTCTTGTGACTGCATCTGACAGTGAGACTATGAACTTTGTTACTTTCAGTCACGATGGATATGGAGCAGAATCTGAGGACTAGGTAAAGCCACTCCTTAGGGGGCTTCGATTGCTAATTTTTAAAAAGAAGCATTCACTCAATTTCGTTCTAAAATAAGAAACCATATTCAAAGGCTACCCATCCAGTGTATCTTTTTTTGTGCCTGCTGTCAGATGATCCTTTAAAGTAGCATCTCCCCTAAGCAAAAGGAAAATCAAGTGTAGTCCCCAAAACATTTAAATTAACAGAAAAAATGCCCACAAAATAAAAGAATACAGAAGCAGGCACAGGATAGGTTCATGCTTCAGATGAATGAGTGGTTTCTCCCACCTCCTTGTGCTCTTCCCCCGTATCTTTCTCTGAATGTACAGTGGAAGCTGAGGTCCAGTGGTAAGCCACCGTACTTCATGGCAGTATTTCGTGTTGTGAGGTTCAACTTTGGTCACAAAGCCTGGCGTCGTGTGTCCATTACTTTAGGATTCCAGCCCTGCCTAGAAACTTGTCCCTTTCCTGCGCTTCCAGACTCTCGCCACCTCCTCTAGAACCACCCCATAATCCTGCTCCCCAGGGATCCTTTCCACTTCCTTTCTAGCTTTCTTCTCACGCCCAGCTGACTCTGTTCAGAGAACTCCATCGGCAAAGAGTGAGCCCAACAGAATGCTACCTCAGCAGAGCTGATTCTGCTTATACAATAGGGGTAGACTGTTCAGAACAGAAACTTCTGGAGAAGTGGTACAACATTGATGACTGTGGACCTTCACAGGCCCCCTCTGTTAGAATGATCAGTATTCTAGATATGCTCTTTACAACGTGTCATTGAATCATTTTAAACAGAAAAAATTGTTAGTTTATAAACAAGGAGGGCACAAGTAATCTCCCTGGTAGATAAGAAAACTGCTCTCTGGAAGATTGTAAAATAAAAACAGTGACCTTGCCAGAAGCTGTTGCCTGCTCTGAAACTAGGAAGAGATATTGAAAGTGAAATCAACAGCGGAGGTTTTATTGAGAAGCTTTTATTTGAGTAATTGACCTAGTCTTGATCAATAAGGCCAGTATGTGTGCGTGTAATGATTTTCTTTCAAGAAAAGTCTTGGATCTAGAGTGTGTTGTATTTAGGAAAATAACAATTCCTGTGCTCTGAGGGGAAAAACAGCACCCTTGCATCGTGGCTAGATATGGTCTTTCTCACAGCCTTTATGTACAATGCTTTTTACCAGGATTAGCAGGCGGGAGGTGGCTTTCAGCTCCCACGCTATGGCATATGGTTGAGGAATTTTGCCTTTAAGCACTTTCCTTCCACATGTCTGAAACACCACCCCTGGATCTCTTGTTACTTGAGTGATTGTGTGATTCTTTGGATATTTGGGAGTACAAAGGGGAGCATAGATGCCAGGTTTTTTTTTGTTATTTATTAGGTGGGATATGAAGGGTTCTCTACTGTTAGGAATGGTATGTATTTTGCTCTTCTTAATAATCTTAGTAATTTGGTCTGAAAGCCCGAGACCTTGTCAATATTTATAGTCAAAAAGAACAAATTCTACAACCACTTAATACTCTAAATTTTTATTCAGATCCCTGTGACTCTCAGGCTTTGAGGAGATGTTGATCAGGTCCAATCAATATAATAATTTTGAACTCTTTTCTAACGTTTTAACTTGCTCAATGTCTTTGTTTCTAAGCCACTTCTGTATGTTTTCAGATGACATTTTAATAGGCAGATATTAGTTTTAATAAATGTCCACAGAAAAAAAATGTCTGGAAAGCATGTGTGATTTTTCTTGCACATTCTCTTCTTTGCCACTGGAGGTTAATTGTCATCTAGATGCACAAGATTCTTTAAATGCTCAGAAAGAAACATGGGAGAAGATAAGCTTTTCAGTGGTTTTACTGTTGTTCCCTTATTTTAGTAAGTGCTAACAGAGTATGGAAAATAAGTATCACTTTTTTTAAAAGTAAGACTCGTGGGCTGGGGATGTCATTTGATGGTAAAGTGAGTGCTGGCCTTGGGTTTTATCCCTAGTCCCTCCATATACTGTCTTTGATTTATGGGGAATATAGCTTATGTGAATGAAATATCTGAGAGTGTATCATGGGGACAACAGTGGGATCACAGTATAATTGTTTTCTTGTTGGTGTCATGTTTGGATTTTATTGTGTACATCAGTGACCTTTGATTTCAAAAAGTTTGTTGAGGGCAGACACACATAAAAGAAGGAACATGTGCCCAAGAGAATGGCCTGGACTCAATGTGGCCGTTTCAGAGTTCCTAACCTCTTTGGCAGGCCCTACAGTAATATTTCCACAAGATGAGTGAGTAGCCCTCCTCTGAGATAACGAGCAGAGAGGCCTTTCTGTGAGCCAAAAATTTTCTGTTTAGCATGCTGTGACTTGAATATGGAAATCATCTTAATTTCTTCTTTTCTCTTATGAGGAAATTTCCATGCATGGTTTGTCAAGACAAGAGAGTTCATTCCTTGGTATTGAAATGCTGCTGAATTAAAACGTGTTGGAGCAAGTTTTAAAAAATCAAAATTAAGCTGGTTCCTCTTAAACAGTTGAAAGCCTTCCTTAGTACAAAATAAATTAAGCATTGTAAAATACAGTTAATTCAGGTAATTAGTACACAGTTTTAGGATATAAATAAATTCTCAGAAATCTGCAGAACTCCCTCTAATTTGGTTTCTATATTTATTTAACAAGACAGGAAACAAATATATGTCAGTATACCCCATAAGGGAATGAACCTGAATGAATGACTGTAGAATTATTCACTACTGAACATGATTTGAATAAGTTTCAAATTCAAGTAAGTTTCATTTTGCAGCGTAATTATTACCATAGACCATATTACCTTATAATTGCCATTATAGGACTATATCACAAATTTTGACTCCTAATTTACTTAAGCAGAATAAAATCATGCATTTGGCCCAGGAACCTCCAATCAGGTACTTACAGGTATGAATTTGACAGAACACCCCCCAAAATAACTTTCTTCATTTGAGTTAGAAGCCAAACACTGCCATAAGCACCAAGAGAGCTCTTTTTTCCTATTGACCTTATTGTCTTATTTGTTTTATTTCAGACTTTTAAAATAAATAGTTATATATGTTGAGGTGATGAAATTATGTAGTAAAAGTATACCTGTCACTTTTATTCTTCAAAAACTAAATTAGCCCCAAAGCATATACATCCAAACTGCCCTCTTCTGAACATATTTAAATTGTTTTATTTGTAAGAAACATTATCTTCATAGAAGCAATTGGTAGATTTTGAATACTTTGTTAAGATAGTCAAAGGAGCCACTCAAACCATTCACTCCCTGTAAAGATTTAGGTATACAAACCCATTGGGATTAGATTGCCTCCTAACAGTTTTGGGGTGCATCTTCCAATGTGAATTTGTTTCCCTTTCTGCTCCCAACTGCGAGCTAAGATAAGCCTCCTGTGAGGGATTAAAATACATGAGCTGGACTTCTTTGCAGAGAACCTGGACACTCCCCACGCAAATTCACCTCCATTCTCTGTGCATCTAATGCTGGTTCAGGGTGGGTAGAACCCGGCCTCAGCCCGACCTCCACGTTGCCCCAGTACCCTTGGCCTCTCTGTTCCCTTGTTACCCCATTTCCCCTCTGGCTGGACGTGACTGTCCAGAAGTATCGCAGTGCACATTGAAAGAGGTACGCATGAAGCACAGAGTGGCTATAAACGATAAAGCACAACCCATCCATCTTCGTGTTCCTGGGCCTGGAGGCCCATCGTGGGGCCCCGCACTGGACATGGGGCCTGGGCTGGGCACAGCAGTCCAGGATAACAGCAGGGTGCTGCAAGCTGGAAAATGGGTCCAAGTTGGTGTTTTTCTACTCAGTGAGAAAGCTTAACCTTGCAGGCCTCAGTTTCTTCATACATCAAATAATATTTTAAGTGCCACCCATACCTCTCAGAGTACTCAGGTGAACACACCACTGCCATGTACTCATTTCTCCGTGTGTTTCAAAAACGGTTCTCTACAGAGGCCACACACTGGAGTCACCTGGGTAGGTTCTAGTTTGTTCAGAATCTGTAAGGTTCAGCCTGAACATTATTTTCAATCCCATTGATAATTTTCATGTCATGCCACAGTTAAAACTAGTTTAAAAATGTAGTGTGTGTGTGCATGAGTGCGCATGTGTGTATGAGATGCTAAAAGAGGCAGAGTGAGTGGACACCTGAGTATCCCTTAGGACAAGGACTTCCTGCAAACCCTAAGTGTGCCTCCTTCCAAACGAGTAGGGAAGGCTGTGAGGACGAGGCATATAGTCAGTCAGCAGTCATGCGTTTAAGTCATAGAGATGTGTTTTGTTTTCTCCTAAGGCCCCTCTGCGCTTGTTCTGCCACTTTGGACCCTACGCATGTGAACACAACACTTAAGTTTTTGCCAGCATTGGGAAATTGTTACCCTCCTTTGTAAGAAGAATTTTTAAAGCACCTAAATAATTGTCTGGAATTCTTACATAAACCTCTAGAGTTTGCCTTTGATCCATGATCATTAATATCATTAATAGGCTCTCTGAAAGTGCGTGTGAATCTCAAGTTAGCATTTGGCAGGGCAGTGGAAGAATGAACGCTTTTAAAATAGTTTGGCTCAGGAAGCGCATCTGAAATAACCCTGTGGGAAAATCAGGAGAATTTCTCATCCTCCAAAGGATTACCTAGGATGAGATACTGACCTTGTATTTTAAGTTCAGTTACATTTCCTAAAACCTCATTCATTACCCTGCCTGATTTATTTAGGGAGTGAAGTAGGCTGTGGGACGGGGCTCTGGGATGATGTACAGTTCTTAGGCTTTTCATTTTCTGCACAGTTCCCAGAAGATTTTTTTTATCGTAATGTACATATGTATTTCTTTTTTAAAAAAGAAAAAGACCAGCTTCTTCACCATGTTTTCCACAGCTTTTCTGTCAGAAGGCAGAGCTGAGGACTGCTCTCCCATGCAGGCTCAGGCTCGAAGTCAAGCAAGCCCCAGAAGGCTGAGTGTGTGCAGGGCAAGCGGGGCGCTGACCTCTGCCGGGGAGAGGTCACTTCAGCACAGAAGACTCAAAAGGGAGGAAGAAAAAGCAACTCCTCAGCAGGGAGTTTGACTTGCTCTAGGGCAGAAGGGCTTTTGTAAATGAGTTCCCAGTCTCCCACGCCCTCTTGCCTGTTCTTCTATTGCTAGTGCTGTCTCTGTGCTTGGACACGCACACACACGTGCACGCACGCACACCAAAGCACGCATAGCTCCTGCTTACATTTGTCTCGTCTCCCTCTCTCCACCTGCCCCTGGAACTGTGGACAGATTGGCAGAAGGGCGATGGATTGACCGAGAAGTTTTCTGGGCCCAGTGGCTCTCTGGGCCTTTTCAAAGCCTCTTTCACACGCTTGACTGGTGAGAAGAATGCAGAGGGCTCTTTCCCAAACCCACTGTGAGTGCCTGGGAGGGCTCAGACCAGCTGGCCCATTCCTGTTGTCAGAGGGAGAAGGTGGAATCCTCCAACCACTATGTGGGAGCCTGGGCCAGGCATCCCAGATGTGTCCCAGGTGGAAAAGCCTTAAAATCCTCCTGTAAGGACACCAGAGGCTTGTGAAACAGCAGCATGGCTATATCTGTATATTCCCCTTAAAGTGCTTTCCTAGTGAACCATTTTCCAATGTCCCGAAGCATCGAGAGTGGGGGAGAGACGACATGTGCGTATGCTGGGGCATCTGTGAAGCTGTCTCAGGTGGCTGACCAGTGAGAACTGTCCATGAATCTGAAAGCAAGTCTAGGAGCAAGAGCTCTCTGCAGAGACACAAGGTTCTTATTTTGATGGTAAGAACCTCTAGTTGGAAGAATGTTCTAGATCTCACCTAAAATCTCTACAGGCTCAAAGATGAGCAGACTCTCCATCTATCTGTAAATTTCCTATAGCAAACTGGCCACGCTTTCTCTTGAACTTGTAGTTCTTGGGACTGGTTTATCACACTGCCTGTTTGGGAGCCCAGATTATACAAATGACTTTGGCTCTTGGATTGTGTGTTCATCAAGTCTAATTCCAGATCCCAGTAATATTTGAGGAAAGCTTGCTGAATTTAAGAGAAACTTTAGCTTTCTGCCAGCAGCTATGCATTCTACCTAGGCCAGCTGCCCACCACATGAATGCAGTTCTGGGGGAGAGGAAGTAAGTGGGATATAAAGTTGGACTTGACATTTCGCTCATGCCCAGTTGAAAAACAGTGACTCCAGTAGACTGATGACAGCCAAGGAGGGCAGCCTCTTGTAGGGAAGGGTTCCTATTGGAGAGGGGGCTATTGCAAAGTATTCTCTAAATGTTCTTCCCCCTGAAAATCTTCCCAAGAAAACCAGAGTCAAATAGCATCATGTCATTTCATAAAGACAGAAAGCCAGCTGTAGACTTCATGTCCTAGAGTCCTCCAAAGCCAGGCACCTGAGCTCACCTCAGCTGGCACTAATTTTTTAAATCGAGGGAGTGGGAGGGACAGAGGAAAGCACTGCATGGTAATTCTCATTATTCGCAGGCTTAAGTCAGCTATCTAAATTTGCAGACCACACACTTGTGGAATTTAATTGGGCACCCAGTGTTTTTTTTTTTTTTCCAGTCCTGTAGTTCATTCTCCTCTTGAATGAGCTTTTCTTTCTGCTACACTGGTAGCAGGCACTGAATTGATCAAGGAAAAAGCCGACAATTTGTATAGTCTCAACCAAATACAGCATCTACTTGTGACATGGCCTGGTATGTTTCCCTTTGTGATAGGCTTGCATTCATTTTCTAAAGCTGTGGAAAAAATTACCATAAACTTAGAGGGTTAAAACAACACAAATGTACCAGCTCATGGTCTGTGACACCCTTTAACTGGGTCTTCTGCTCAGGGTTTCAGTGAGGCTGAAATCGGGGCAACAACCAAGCTCCATCCTCCTCCGGTGGCTCAACTAAGGAAAGCGTCTTTGCGTTGTTAGCAGAATTGAGCTCCTTGTGGTTAAGAGAATTAGGGCTCCCATTGTTGTGGCTGTTGGCCAGGGTTTCCTAGAAGCTGTTCTCAGGTCTCTGCCACGTGGATCCTCCATTTCATTAATAAAGAAACTTCCATTGCCTTGAATATCTTTTCACACTTTGAATCTTCTGACTTTTCCTCAGTAACCAGAGAAAACTGATTTTCTCTTCTAAAAAAATTCATGTGACTGGGTGAGCCTCACCTGGATAATCTGTACTTAAAGGTTGATTTGGGACTTTATGTCTCCCAAATTCCTTCACTGAAGTACCTTGATTAGTGTTTAGTTGAATAACCAGAGGCCAAGAATCACTGGGGCCCATCACAGAATTTTGACCACCGCCAGGTCCAGTGGTGGTAAGCCTATGGCACATATGTTATTTTTCTTTTAAGACAAAAGGTGTTCATATGTGAGTTGTTTTTTCTAAGCTAAAACCGAGCATTCAGGTTTAGTTGCAGTGTTGGCACTTCGTGATAAATCAGTGGGTTTGCGTCTCATCTCTTAACGGGTTTGCCACCACTGGCCTCACCCTTCTCTGACAGGGGGCTGGTTTAGTGGTGTGAAAGGCAATCATTGCTGGAATCTACCTGAGTTCTTTAATCTTTTAATGGACTTACCATATCACCGGTTGCTTGGAGAAAGTACAAACAGCAGTGTTCCTCCCACAGCCTTTTTCATGAGTGCTGCGTGGAATGCGTTCATTGTTACCTGACAGATGAGGAAACTGAGGCAAGAGTTTGTGAAACTTTCTCAAGTTAGTAACTGGAAGGGCCTCTCAAATCTCTCTGCCCAACCCCAAAACCCAGAAACAGTTGTTAGGCTACAGTAGGAAAATTCCAAACCAGGAATTGGGAAAGAAGAGCTTCGACTGGAATCCAGGAAGTCTGGCTCCAAAGTGTATGCCCTTTTAGCCACCTGGTATACAGCCAGACATTACACACCAAAAAGGTGAAAATCATAGTCAAGCCACAAGCCAGGCCGTGTGAAGGCAGAATGCTCGAGAGGAAATGTTCAGGAGTGCTTTAGTAAGTGCATGACAGCCAGAACTGCTGAGCTGAGGGCCACAGGAAGCTGGATATGCTAGAGCATGAATGTGAGAAAGCCACGGTGTTGAGGCCTTACCCTTTTCCCTCCTCGCCCTTTCCTTTACCCAGAGGCACGTTTCCTTCATCTGTGCACAGCTGTATGCTCTTTCACATTTGTGCTCTTCTTTTGTGCTTATGCCTTGAATTTTCAGCAAAACACCCAAAAAACATTACTGCAAAGCCAGAGGAAGCCCCTGTAAGGTATCTGATCCATCATTCCCATCCTGAACTTGGAAAGTTTAGGTTTCTGACTCGGGGTTTTCCGAAGTTATTCTGTGTGGGTGCCTCTGCAAAGAGGAAACTTCTGCACAATCCTGGCATACCTTGACACGACAAACAGGTTAAAGATGACATGTGGAGTGGTTTCTAACCCGTCAGCGCTGGGTGGGGAGAGAGCGAGGGCACAGGATTTTGGGGGTGTCAGCAGAGGAAGTGGAGCTGTCTGCAGGCAGCTGTAGGAACTCCCTGGAGTGTGTGCCAGCCCAGCTGCACACGGACCCAGTGAGCTTCATCACATTTAAGCCATTTGGATTTTAGGATTTGCAAATACTCAGATGAATTCCACGATAACCTGTTAGGGACCTGCCAGGGGAAGCGGGCGTTGTCAGGGAACATGCAATGAGGCCTAATTTTCACTGCAATCACCTGATCCCACACAGGACGCTTGCAGTTAGGTCCTAGGCACAGTGAGCAGCAGTACAGTCCTGCACACAGCCGGAAAATGCACGTGCGTGGACAAGCACAGGTGGACCTGTGCGCATACCTGCAAAGTGGGGTCTGATGGGGGTGGGTGTGTATTTCCTTTCCGAATCCCTTTCCTGCAATTTATATTCTAATTCTGTGAAATGGAATCTGAAACTTCCCAAGAACAAAGGAACAAGCTACAAAAGAACAGGGCTTAATCTACCTTTGATTCAGAAAATACCTGCTGCTCCTGATTTATAAAGATGCCACTTGGTAGTCAGAGCTACATCGGGTCTGTGACACTGTTCCCTGCCACTTCCCTGGAGCCTTTGCATCTGTTTTTGTTCAGCACAGCTCTCCTAGCACTTTACCTTTAAAAATCATGCCCAAGGCAGGATCTTGATATAACCTGGTGTACTCCCAGAGGAGGCACAAAACAGCAGCCCAGAATGAGGAATCCCAAGTCCCAGCTCCAGCTATTGCTAACTGTATGAGAAATCCCAGGACCTCTCTAGACCTCAATTTCCCCTTCTGGGAAAGAAGCAGGGGTTGGATCTTTTGGTGGATAAGATGGATTCCCCAGTTACATTAACAATCACTGAGTCTAAAATGCTTTTCAATTCCACTTATCTCAGCAAGGATTAGACAAAGCAGCGTTTCACCCTTTGGGTATAAAACAGAGTGGGCCAATTGGTTTGGTTGCCTGAGTAGTCATTAGGAAAGCCAGCTGCAAACCTGTGTTTCCCTCTGGGATCACCAGTGAGCCCCACTGGCCCTGCCAGGAGAGCTTCTGTTTAAAACAAAGCTGTTACTTTCACGTTGCTGGCATCTGACTTGCGCTGTGAATAATGCAACCCTCGGGTGCCCTGGTGTGGAGATTTGCAGGGGGTGGAAAGGCAGCGGGCAGACTTCCATGGCAGCCACTTACTGGATTTAAGAGCCTTTACTCTCCAAGTTAATTTTCCTGACTTGCATATCACAGGTTAATACTGGACCCATGCATAACAATACATAATTTGAGACTTGTAAAAGCTGCCGTGGACTTGAAAGAAACATTCTATGCCAGGAAGGTTGTGCCTGGCATGCAAGAGCAAGCAGTACAGGTAGAATGTATGTCCAAGGCAAGGGAGCCGCACCCTTTTGACAGGCTCTCAGAGGATGCCAGTCAGCACCACAAACATCACTACACACACACACACACACACACACACACACACACACACACACACACACATTTTAATAACCACTGCAAAGTAATGTTCACAAGGGGAAATTCGTTATTTTTAATATGCCCAGAAATATTTCACGGATTTGAAATGATGCAACAAGATTGCCCTAATGTTTCTAAAGTGTGTTTTTAAGATTTCTGGGGCCGGAGCCCTAAAGAACTGCCTAGGGGTACTCTTCTGCCTCACATACCCAAGCTGTTGGCATTGTTAGAGACTGACATAGTCTGAGCCGGCATGTTTAGCTGCTTGTGGGGTGGAAAAAAAAAATGTTAAGAAAAATAACTGTTGTTTTTGCAAACTGTCTATTTAAAAACAGAACCTCAGGAAGCAGATTTCTGTTCCAATGCTTGGATGAATCAGAGCTTACAAAGTATAAATACACATTAGCAGGAGGAGGCTTCCCATAACCCATGTGTTTGTGTCTTCCCAGACCGAGAACCTCTGAACTCCTGTTTCTCATTCCCAGTGAAGGCAAGAGAGACCCACAGTCTGAACGGAAGTGGTGGACTATTGCTCAGCCCAACTTCAAACCCCTATAGGCCTGTAGGACATTTTTTCTTTAAAGGCAACTGGTTTTTAGTTGCACATTTGCTAACTGTGTGACAGACAGGTGTAAGCCATTTGGAAAAGTGGGAAACCCACATAGTCTTTCCCCTGGCTCTTTGGTACCTAAAAAATATTTCTAAAAACTTTAGCTTTGACTCACTGACCCCTCAGATCAGCTAGTAAAGATGAAGTACTTAGACCACAACTTGCTCAAGGGGCTGTGTAATTATTTCACTTAAAAATGATGTCAGGTGGCAATTTTACAACAAACTGGCTTCCAGGCTATTTAATTCAGTTTAACGAGGAGGAAAAACATTGTAATTAATGAAGAGCTTATACTTTAGGACTTTAGCAGGGTTGTTCTCCAGTTTTACTGTACAGAAGCTGAGGAAGAGGAGCAGGGGAGAATGCCTGTTGAAGATGCAGATTCCCAGGCCTAAATTTGGTGAGTCTGATCTAAGCAGCTTTGGGGCCAGGTCTGACTTGAATATCTGCATTTAAGAGAAACTCACCTGCCAAGTCACCCTTCTGATCACTTACTCTCACTTGGCTTTTAGTCCAGCTTTATTCCCGTGTCTGTTCCAGTTCTGCACTGTGTATGCCTAGACTCTCAGGACAGTTTCCCTTCCTAAAGCAACCAGCTTCAAGTTCTTCCTTGGAATTTCACCATATATTGTAATGTTAGAATCTTCTAGTTAGCCACATTTCTAGATGGAAGATTCTTCCAGGCCCCTTTAAAGCAGGCTGAAATGTTCGTGGGAAGTGGTGAAGGGGAATCCCTTTTCCACACCCCTAAGCCCAGGATAACTGGGGCTTCGCTGCCTGCTTCTGTCTCTCTTCACAGTGAAGGTCCTGACTTTGCACCTTGAGTACGAGTCTGATCTGTAACCTTCCACTACCAAAGAGTGTCTGTGACGGACGGCTTGTTAAGATACCCCCTGTGAATCTCAAGATCACTTCCCTCCTGGAATGAAGAATTGCAAAGGCTGTTTTTTATTTTTCTTGGCACAAACTCATTTGGCAGCTTCCCAAGGAATTCTGGGGTCTTGCAGAATCCAAGTTTACAAACTACCAGAACAAGGTATTGCTTCAGGATGGTATTTGAAGTCAGCGCTGCTAAACTGGACTGTCTCCCAGCTTAAGGATCTGTAGCGCTCCTTCCCCACCAACCCTGCAGAAACCAGCTGTCTGCTGGCAAAGATTAATGACAGAGTGTCACTACACCAAGGCAGGATGCTATTGTGGGAATCTAGACTCATCCATGTTGAGTCTGTTGCAGTGCCTCCTGAGTGAGCCACCACATACTCTCAACCCTTCCAGTGTCTCCTTCTGCACAGGGAGCCAGGGGCACAAAGCCCATCCGTCATCCATGATTGAACAAGTTTCCCATCTGAGAACAAACCCTATTCCACTAGTAGGGGAAAGAAAGTTTCCTAAGAAAAACATCCCTGTCACCCTTTCCCTCCAAAGTCTGTTGCACCAGTTGGAGGAACCCTGTGAAAACTCCAGGTGAGTGTCTAGGTCTGAATGCTGAAGCACTGGAAACAGTCTACAAGTTTAAGCTTTGGCTTCCTAAGCAAGAGTACCCAGGGCCTCCACACAGCTTCTGGACACTGTCCACTTGCCTATCGCCACCACTCCTCACAGCAGAAAAGTGCAAGGCACAACATCCCCATTCCAGAGTACAGAGGCAGTAAGGCTCTCTATCAACATGCTGTTGGCTTCTAGACCCCAGTAGCCAAAGAGCAACAGCTCTTCTGCAAGGAATTCAAGACCCTGGAACTTCATGGAAGACCAAGCAGGCAACACCCCAAGGCTGCATGGTGAGGCCAGCTCTGCACTCATTCTCTGGGCCAAGGCATTGATGGCACCATAACACTAAAAGCTTCTAACTGCTCCCTACTTTGCAGTGAGGAAACCACCCTACTAGGTAAGCATGCACCAAAGCCACAAGGATGTGGTCTACAATGGCAGGACAGCAGTGTTAATCCAGATAGCCAGGGGGGAAGAAAGAGAAAGCATTAAATCTCCCACTTCACCCCCAACACCAATTCCAAACTGTTTAAAACCCCTTTAGTGCGGTGAGCATTTCCCATGAGTGCTCCCAAACAATTCACCTCCACACTGCACGCCATTAATCCAGTGGTGTTTATTCAAGCAGTATTCACACTTGCTGTTGAATAACAAGGGAATCGGGGCTCCCACAGCTCCAGCTTCACAGAAGCCCTAAAGTTTCTTGAGAACTTCGGTGAGTTTTGCGGTTGAAAAGCCTTTCAGTTCTTTACCCCTGCCCCGGTCAGGCATAGCCTATTATACCCGATTACCAGCACAGATCAGGTGGTGTAGCAAAGGCATACAGCAAAGCCAGGCAGGACTATGTCAGCTCAGAAGAGGCCACACTGTTCCATGTTTTCATACAAAAAATTTAATAAATATTACTTTTCAAAATTTATTGCCAGAAACAACACATCAAAGATGCATTTTTATGTTCATGTAACACTAATAGGACAATATAAAGTATCTTCACGGTCTCAAAGGTGAACCAACAAGATTGCTCTGTTTTATAAGCCTTTTTGATCTTAAACTTTGTAATAGCACTTTGATTTCCTCACTTAAGGCAGGCAGTGTACTCTATGGCAAATCTAAACAGTGATCTTACTGGACATTTTATGCTTCAAGTATTCAACTAGCTTATTAGAATACTCCCTAAATGCAGTAGATAACAAAATATCAAATTTACAAGTGGTTCAATATTACATACGAATGGGGAAAAGTAATCAGAATTTACAAAATAAGATTGGTGTGCTTCCAACTTCACGCAATTAATTGGATATTTTTAATGATATTCAACCACTCACATTTTGGCTATGTTAAGTCATAGTTCAACTTGTTCCCTTGAACTGCTCTGTAGCAGATCACCTGCCTGTCTCTTCTTTTCAAGTCTAAAGCAAAGGAAAAAAAAACAAAAAAAAAAAAACCTGTTCTAGACTAATTCTCAAACTGCCTCAGTCAGTCCTTAAAACGTGTCTTAAAGTGATGCTATATAGAAGGTGTTTTAACATCTGACGTCGTACAAAAAAAGTCCATCAGTATCAGTATCTTGGGCACAGAAGCCCATCCTAATGTTTTAAAATAAACTATTTTCAAACACCTTAATTTTGGCTTATAGGCAACAAATAATGAGAAAATAAGTTCAAAAAAAAAAAAAAAGCCATACGCTTACAATGCTATCAAAAACCTTCAGTTCTAAACATACATATAAATAAAAAGGAATGATGTTTTAAGGCTCTTGATTATTAAGTTAATAAATCAAATATACACAGTGATTAATAAAAAAGAATTATTTACATAACTATACAAAAATTCTACTTTTGACACATTTCCTCTTTAAATTCTTCATTTTACCAGCAACGGCTGACATCAGGGTCCCCCCTCCCCCAACAACAAAAATACAATAAAAAAAATAAATAAACTCATTTGTGATAGTTGCTGTGGTTCTGAGCTGCAAAGGCACTTTCAAATACAGAACTACTTGAACGTCATCATAAAACCAATATACAAAAACAACTCAAGAGTCAATAAATATAAATAAAACTATGATCCTAAGACTGCATCACCATTAGGACGTCTGGCAGGAGTGGAAGCTCGAGGACTGGGAGGGGGCTGGGCAGTGTCCTGGGAGCCTGATGGCCAGGTGCCAGCAGCCCGGGACGGGACACACACCCGGAGCACTTGCCGCTAGTTTTTGCATAGCTGTTGAGACGCAGCGCCTGATTTCCCAGCCAACCACAGAAACTACCATTGCCAGTGTAAGCCAGCTTGTCGAAACTTAAATTAACACAGGGATTCTAAGTCAACAACAGCCTCGGACTCGAGTGTCACACGACAGTTTAAAGAACTACAAGCCCCAAGTGCCCTCCGACCCTACCTAGCGGCGGCAGTGCCCGCTATCTGCTATACGATGTACTCCATCCGGTTCAGGCTTTGGGCGCTCTCCAAGTCCCTGTTGTCCTGTTTGTTTGTCCAGTTTGGGTGTTTAGTCGGCGTGCCGTTGGGGGGCTTCTCCTCTCTGTCTACCAAAGTGTACACCGGCTGTTTGGCAAACCGAGCTTTCTGCTGGTGTTTATCCATGTCATCCTCTTCAACTTCCGAGTTGTGTGTCCTTATCTTAGACATTTTGGAATTTTTGTTCTCGTAATCCTTGATGGGGACTGTGTTGGCTCCGTGCTTCTCAATGGGGTTTTTGATCTGGTTCAGCTGTTCCCGCACGTTGTTGGTGGTGTTGTCCTCAGTGGCTGAGAGAGTGTGGCTGCTTGGCTTCCGTCGCTTCCGCACGCACCAGTAGAAGGCCGTCACCAAGCAACAGATCCATGCCACTGTCAAGACTGAGCTCAGCAGAGGTACCAGGAAATCTGTAGGGCAGGCACAGAACCAGTTAACTCTCAAAAGAAAAAGAAAGCCATCACACTATGGAAACACGAGAATACCAACAGGGGTTCTCCTGTCCTCGGTGCCTAAGAGGGCACCATGAGGACAAGTCCCTTTGCACAATAGCATATTGTCACGTCACAGCTTGATAAGCAATTGCTAGGATCAAGGCCCTTAGAGACCTTGACACTTATTCCCAGAGAGACCAGGCAGGGCGGCAGCTCCTATGACCTCTGACTCCACATGGGAGAACAGTGTCCGGGGAAGTCCAGGGGAATCTGGCTACTGAGCTAGCTCATGACTGAAGCAGGTTTTTAGATCTAAAACCTACTCCAACCATGGACAATTCAAGTTCCCCATGGTTATGTGTCCATTTCTGACCTAGCAAGAACACTGGTGCTTGAGGTCCTTAAAAGGGGAGGCTGGGGGTCATGCGGGGAGGGCCATCAAGCCATCCATGCAACCAGTGCCTCACAGTGCTCACGACAGGTTGTGCCATGACTCCAAAATGCCAAGTCAGGCTTTGTACAGGGTCAAGCTCAGGGCCCAATGGTATTATGTGCCAGGGCTCTGCAGTGGACCTAGATAATACCTTTCCTATGGGAGCCTGTCAGCAAGAACATGTAGCTTGTTGTCAGGGAAAAAAATCAGGGGGACCTGTGCCCCCAAGCAGCCTTGTGATCTTGGTCAAGTTGGCTGACTTCAGTTGTCTCGCCAGTTACGAGGCTCTGGGAGGTGGGAGGGGGCACTGTCAGATAATTCCCCCCTCACCCCCACAGGCTTTGCTGCATGGTGTAATGAGATCAATTTGACAGGCATCACAAAAAGGGACCTTCCCACTTGACACTTACCGGTCCTGTTCTTCAGAGGCCGCCTCTGAACTCTCACCTCCGCAACGGCAGCAATAAGTGAGCTATTGCCATCACGTTTGCTAACAAGATCGATTATTTTGTCTGTGATTTCCTTAATAGGATTTCCGTCGTCTCGTATGTCTTCGGCAGACTGGAAAAAGAATTGTTGGACTTGACTTAGGGAATACTTAACGGCAATATTAAGTATCTTAAAATTATAGGAAAACATCTTAAAATTATAGGAAAACAATGTTTTCAAAATAATAGCTCTTTTGATACCAACTAACTGAAGTTTAACCCCCCTTACAATCAAATAACAGTGTGAAGGAGTCTTATACTCACAATGGCTACGTGTATTTCGTTGTTTGCTAAAGGGGAGGGCTCACAAGCTATGTAAATGGAATACTCGGCAGACACATTCTTCAAAATGTTCAGATTCCTCAGTTCACTGCAAATGTGCTCCGTGGTAAGACCCTAGAATGATTTTTTAAAAATCCACACACATAAGATATTGGAAGAGAAAAAAGAGAATCAGTTCTTGACCAATTCTGGCTAAATTCAGGCCTCACTGCTGAAGACAAGAATTTAGGCTAAAGGGAAGCAGATACTAGTTTGTGATGCTCTTTCTTTAAAATAAGCACCCACACACCATTCCCAGGTAAGGCTGTCACCTACCGGCGACATCATCTCCTTGTTAAAGGTGAATGTGATGTTTGCACAGTTCTCCTGGTAGTAGGAGTCTGAGGTGCACTTGGTCTTCATTGGCTGCAGACTGGAAGAGTGACATTCACCCACGCCAGTGCAGGGGCGCACAAAGCACTGGTCATCCAGGATGGGGACGCAGCTCTGCCCAGCAGGGCACTCACTGTGCCCTCTGTGGAGCAGGCAAGGTCGAGGGCCGCACCAGACCTACAGAGAGGAAATCAGGAGCCAGCAGCTTAGCCGGAAGTCCACCCCACAACTGTGGCACCTATGGGAAACTTGGCCACCCTTCTCGTGCCCTACCTTGGAGCAGGCGATCCTACCATTCAGACACTGGCAGGTGTTACAGTCGTCATCCCACTTGGCCCCGTCGGGTATCATGCTCCCCATGGTGATGCAAGGTTTTCCTGAAACTGAGAGGTGGAGACGCGTAAGTAAGAGTTTCTTCTTCCGCAGACAAGATCATGGTTCTTAATGCTTTACTCTCTCCCTGTTATGAAACAGTTACACCCATGCCCTTGGCCACGTGACGAGAGTTCCTCCTACACTGAGCAGGTAAGCTCACTTCTCTTGCTGACATCTTCACCCGGCCATGTGACTCGCTTTGGCTAATGCAATGTCAGGAGATGTGACCCGAGACACCCTTTCACCAGCTCTTGTGACTGAGCTTGGTGGCTTTCATGTGCCTGCTGTGAAGAGAATATGCCCATAGATAGCCACTGGCTGGTCAACCTGGATTCGACTCGCAGCATAACCACGCTGTCCACCACTACCAAAAATAAACACTTACTGCCAGCCACCAGGTTTTCAGATGGTTTGTTACACAGCATTATTACACCAAGAGTGGACTAAAATCAACAGCTACCCCTCATGTGCTCCCTTCCCTGCAGCCTCCACTGTGGGATCCCTCCCCAAGCACAATGCCCACTCAGGAGCAGTCAAACTGCTCATGCCAGAGGGCACATGGCTGACAGCAGGAACCTGGCATACATACCTTCCTGGCATTTGGTGCCACTGTGGCCTGGGGGACAGACACACCGGTAGCCATTGATCTCATCCACACAGGTTGCCCCGAAGGCACAAGGTGAAGACTGGCATTCATTGATGTCTGGAAGAAACAGTTCAAACTTAGGCTCTAGGGTAGCTGGCAAAGTTTTTTTTAGAGACACAGAAAAGCATTCAAATCATTACAGGCTCAGTGAATTTTCACTCAGGTAACCAGTGCCCAAGTAAAGAAATGGATCATTAATCTCCCAAAAAGGCACTACCAGTGATAGAACCGCATTCTCACTTCTAATAGCTGGGAGATAGCAATTTTAACTTGAGTTCCTTTTTTTCTGACAGTACAGTGTAGAGCAGGGCCAGCAAATTTTCCTCAAAAGGATCAGTAAGTATTTTAGGCTTTTCAGGCCACAGGGTCTTTGTCTCAACCACTCAATTCTGTTGTGGTATCATCAAAGTTGCCACAGAGAGTAGGTAAATGAGTAAGTATGGCTATGTTCCAGTAAAACTTTAAGCCTGGTATAGTGGCGCATGCCTGTAATCCCAGCATCCTAGAGGGCTGACACAGGAGGACTGAGTCCAGCCTGGGCACCTCAGTAAGACCATATGTCAAAACAAAAAAAAAAATGTAAAAAGGGTTAAGGATGTAGATCAGTGCAAAAGCCAACTATTTTTAGAAATAGGCAGCAGGCCCAATGTGGCCCCGTAACTCTAGTTGCTACTTTCCAACTTAAGAGCATCAGACAGATCCAAACTGTCCCCCCCAAGATTTGGGCATTTCATGTACCACTAAAACGTCAAACAATCTGAGGACAAAAACTAAAAAAAACAGTAATACAACTATTTTACCACAATTCCTTTGTAAAAGAAACAGCATGTAGAATGTAGGTCAAAAGCTTCTAACAAAAAATAAACTTTCAGCTCTCTGAGAAACGGCATTATCTGCCTCCCTCTTATCTGCTTGCTTCACTTCTCCAGGGCCTCATAAACCCACAGCACCCTAGGCCGAGGCCGCAGGCTAGTCCCTCCCATCTGCATTAGCTTGGTCCTACAGCAGTACTGCTGCCGTTAGCGTCCACTTGCCCATAATTTCAAGTTAGTTACAAGGAAAAGCTTCATCGTTAGATTTTGTGGTTAGCACTCTCCCTAGGAACAAGGAGGGCTGTGCCACACAGGGGACTACACACGGTACCCGGGAGGACCCAGCCAGGTGTCCTCACCGGGGCTGGAGGCAGATTACTTTTGTCACGGCTACTTCAAGGGAAGTGTGGCCTTAACTGTTTTCAAAGATGAAAGAAATCTGAGGCCAGGGAGGGGAACAGGGAGGTCGGCAGTTGGGAAAACCAGATGGGGCACTCCTTACTTATCCTGCAGTCCGGCCCAGCAAAACCCGGCGCACATTCACACCGGTACCAGTTGTCCCCATCCACACAGGTGCCACTGTTATAACTAAGAAGAAAGCAGAGACCACAGCTCAGTTAGCAGCTTCCCAGTCCACGACACCATCTGTCACATGTAGCCATGTCAGCTACACTGCTCATCCCCTGCGCTGGGAGCTTTACAAATACTGATGCCTCGGCCCCATCCTAGAGAATCTCATTTCCTAGGTCTTGGGTGCAGCTCAGGCGCTGGGACTTTTCAAAGCTCCCTGGGTGATTCCTATGTGCAGCCAAGGTTGAGAATCACTGCTCTAAATGAAGACACAACCTGGCTAATTAAAGTGAAGCAGCAGGACGGGGGTCACCTGGGAGCTTGTTAGAAAAGCAGAGCCCCAGCCCAGACCTCCTGATCCAGAACCTGCACTTTAAACATGATCCCCAGGAGGTCCCATAAGTGCTACAGCCACCAAGTGCCAGCCTCAAAGTTGTTACACTTACCAAGGGTGAGGGCTGCAGTCATTGGTATCTGCAAAAGAAAGGCGAGAGTGAGGACTTCAGCTGGGAAAGGGGTCTTAGCCCTAAGTGAAAACATCATTTATTTCTATAACACCCAAATGATAAAGTCAAAGTTAACACCAGCCAGATACGCTTAAAACCTCTGCTGAATTGGAACCAGGCCTGCGGCACACTCGGTTTCATTTGCCGTGGGACTCATGTACACCGGAAGAGGCCCAGGGAGGCGACTGTGGAGTGTGTGAGAATGGAAGCAGCAGGCTGCTAGTCAGCCCCAAAGCTGGGAACCGAGACGCCATCTGTCTCCACTTAGCTCATCACATCAGCGACTTTCTCATGCCCAGGTCAGGGCTGCAGCCCATCAAGTCATTAATACGGACCCAGGTGATACACAAGCAGACATCAAACAACACTGCTTCTGGTTTCCATTGCAAGTCCCCAAGGGTGTCAGGATATGCTCCAGCAGCCCTGGGAGAGTTCAAGGGGGAGGACACTCACTCTGTGTACAGATGGGCCCCTCCCAGCCTTCCTTGCAGACGCACGTAAAGGACTCTCCGTTGACTACACAGGTGCCCCCGTTATGGCAAGGGCTGGGCAGGCAGCTACTGTTTCTGGCTGCAAGACAGGGACAAGACCACCCACTGTGAGTATCCAGAAACTGGCTGGAGGGGCAGGACCCAGACCCAGGAGCTCACCGGCAGACACTCAGATGGGAGAAAGTTACCTATGTTGCAGGTTGTTCCTTCCCAGCCACCGGGACACATGCACTTAAAAGCATCCCCTTCATCATAGCAGGTGCCGCCATTGTTGCACGTGGCCTCGTCACACTGGCTGTCACCTGGAGGAAGAACGTATTTGTGTGAGCCCCCGCTGGTGCCGCCCAGAGAGTACAGAGCCAGGACTCAGGCTGGGGAACACTTACGTGAGTGGCAAGTCTTTCCTTTCCACCCATTCTTACAGTCACAGTAGAAGTCATTGACCAGGTCTCGACAGGTGCCCCCATTGTGGCAGGGGTTCTGGCTGCAGTCATTAATATCTAGAATCAAAGAGGAGACATGAGCTGAAGAGCACGCCAGGACTGGTCACTCTCCCACAGTCTCCCCCAGCCCCTGCGTTCCACCTCCGTGTCCCTTTTTATGAAATAAAGCAACTCCCAACTTTGAATGCCACAAGTTAGGCAAGAGAAGACACAGCCTTCTGAATTCCCATGGAAATTAAAATCAAGATGGAAAGAAACTAAACAAAAGTGACTTCACTTGCAAGCAAGGATATTTACTATCTTCATTTCCAGTCTAATTCTAGAGCTCCGCAGCAAAGGTCCCTCAGCTTTCATAAACACAAGCTATGAGGCCCTACTGCAGAAACAGTGGGGGAGCTTCCTTCCTTCAGAAATTTCCACTGCAGAGAAAGGCATCCCTGACGGAGGGGGCCCCCGACCTGAGTCCCCAAGAACCACAGACTCACTGGTTTCACAATAGGCCCCCTCCCAGCCGTCGCTACAGATACACTTGTAGGAGTTGACACCATCGATACAAGTGCCACCATTTCGACAGGGGTTGCTTTCGCAGTCATTAATATCTGTGAAAGGAAGGAAACAATATACATGAGGAACTGAAGGGCAAAGAATGCCCCGACCAAGCCCTGTCTTGTGGTGTTCATGGCTGTCTAAGAAAATGCACCTGGCACCTCTATTCTAAACTAACCTTCTCCAATGAGACAGAAGCTTTCAGATGATGCCTCCCCCATTTTAATGTAACACATTCACTAGTGGTTATTCAATGGGCCTGGGAAGAAACTTCTACAGGAAAGAACAACACTCAAGTTTGTATGATTCCAGAACACTCTAAAATAGGTACGGAGACTCAGAGGCACTAGCGCGCTCTCATCAACTGAATCCACCCTCAGTCTCAGGTCGCAAATGGAATAAATGTAATGGGCACTTCAACCTTAGTTTCTGATCAGGGCAGTTCAACTCAGTGCTCCCCACTCCCCAGTGAGGGGTCTTACTTTCATGGCAGTACGTTCCCGTGAAGCCTTTGTTACAGTCACAGGTGAATTTGCCTCCCGACTGGCTCTTGCACTTCCCGTGGGGACCACAGACGTTAGAGGAGATATACCGCACCCCTTCAGGCGTGTCGTTGGAAGCCATGGCCACGGTGCAGCTGTCAATCACTAGAAGATAGGCTCAGGATCAGATTGTAGCCACAGCGTTCCTAAGCAAAGTACTGAAGCCACGCCTCCGTACTGGAGCCGGGCACCCTCTGGCTAATGAGGGTAAGAAGTCAATGGGCACCCCAGGGACCAGGACTCCAACGACCTGCCTCCTTGCACTATGACAAGCAAAGCTGAGATGCCAGGACAATTTCTTAAAGCATTTTGTCACCATGTAGTCAACCAGCCTACACGCCTGTGGGCCCCTTCATCCCACCTCTGGCACCTGCCCACACTGAAAAGCTTGCTAAGGATAAAGATCACCTCTGCTTCCTTGCTCAGTATAACTTAAGCAAGGCTAGAGGATAAACGTATACAGAGGCTTTAATTAAGATTGTGCCGCCTAATACAGCAGCCATGGGCCACATATGGCTATCTAGATCTAAATGAGCTAAAATTAAGTACTGTCACTAGCTGCGCCAGTCACAGTCCATGTGCTCAGTGGCCACAAGTGGCCTCCTCGCTCCCATGACACTGCAGTCAGGCTTAAGAAACACAGTACACCCTCACGGTTGCCCAGATCTCTGACAGCGCTGCTCTAGAGGATCTGCCTCGGGGCTGCAAATCAGCCCACTCAGGACCGGAATGACAAATGGCTTTTGCACACTCCCCTGGGCTCCCTGTAACACGAGGTTCCTCCCAGGTTTGGCCAGAACAGATTGCCCACACGTGTTCTGGTTTCCCTAAGCGATCAGAGAAAAGTCCTCGTACTATCTCTAAGAACATGAAGGGGAGTGGCACTTGGGGAACAAAAGAGGTCTGGAGACACCTGAGGGCCAGGGAGGGCGGTACCTTCACAGGGGGTTGTGCGGCAGTGGTCTTTCAGGTGTGAGCAGTTCTTGCCCTCATAGTCCTGGGGGCACTTGCAGAAATAGTCGCTGGCCCGATTGTAGCACTGGGCCCCATTCTGGCAGGGGTTGGGCTCACAGTAATCTATGTCCAGCTGCAAGTGTCAGGAGCAGGACAAAGGTATCATTATCTGGGACCCTGGGAACTGACCCCTCCATCCATCCATCCATCCATCCATCCATCCATCCATCCATCTATCCACCTCTATGATAGGACACCATGTGTGTGTAATACAACTTCATGCTCTAGGGACCACCATAGTTAGGCAAGCATTCAAAAAGATAAGGCAGGGTGGGAGACAGAGTGCCATGCAGGAAATAAAATCAAACAAGTTCCAGTGGTGCAACAGGTTATAAAAATCAAGCAGAGTCAAACAGATGGGCCAGGGGCACTAAAGTGGAAATCACCCGGAAACATCCTTCCACCAGCATTCATCTAGCAGAGATTCCCTAGTGTAGGATGTTAACAGATGTCCTGAGAGTCTGGATACAAAAGCCAGGAAGAGGGTAGGGAAGAAGAGCAGGAGGCTGTACTATAAAAACTTGGCCATCTGAGGTATTTGCCTCCACTCACCTGACACAAGTTTCCAGAGAAACCAGTGGGACACAGACACTGGAATCTGTTGATTTCATTCTGACAGTGGCCCCCGTTCAAACACGGGTTGCTGGCACATTCGTCGATGTCTCTCTCACAGTGATCGCCTGCATAGCCAGGTGGACAGATACAGCGATAACCATTAACCAAGTCCTGGAAGAGGAGAAGGGGGAGAAACACATGCTTTTTCTATGTATTCCACAAGCACAGAGCTTCAGCAGTTTCGTATGACTGCTGTGCTTCAGCCAGTTCACAGTAAGAGCCAAACACCAACCAAACGACCCAGGTTAGGGGTTTCTGCGGGCATGCAGGGGCCCGAGGGAACGAGAGGCCTAAGGATACATCCAGAGACCTGCCTTTCACCTGCACTTTCAAATCCCATGGGGCATGGAGCCCTCCTAACGTCCCATAAATCTTACGCTTTGTCAATTGTCAAGGTTTTCATTTAAGCAAGACTGACGTACCTGACAGGAGGCATCATTCTGACACTGACCGAGGCAGTCATTTATATCTGAAAAACAAATAAGTCATCCTATGAAAGAGGCATTTGACGTTGAAACGGGGCATAATTGAAAAGCCTTCTCACTCAGGACAGATAAAAGTTTCAAATCAGACTTCCTGTGCTTCCTGTGAGATAAAGTTATTATACTGGGAGGGGACCAGACCCTCCCTAATTCTCCCAGACTGAGGCAGTGAAACTTTGCATCATTGTTTTAGCCACCTTATCAGAGTGTGCCCAGTTGTAGCTGCTAATGAGCCTGATAAATTGCATGTTTTCCTTGTTACCCTGACCACTCCCTCTCCAAAAACATTTTCTAGCACTGGGTGGTAGCACACTCTCCTGGCATACATGAGGCCCTGAGTTCAGTCCCCAGCACCACAAAATGGGGGTTGGGGGGGTCGGGGAAAACAACTGAACTGGAGCCCAGGGATGGACAGACAAGTGTCTTCAACACTCAAATTTCATGAAAATCAGAAGTGAAACAGTCACTCACTTATGTCACAATTCTGACCCATCCAGCCTGGAAGACAATCACAGTAGTAGCTTGCAATCAGATTCTTACAGGATTTGGCATTTACACAAGGTTTGGCCTCACATTCATTTGCATCTGAAAGGAAATAAGGATGAACTCTGAGAAATGGACCTCTGCTCCCCTTCCCCCACCCAGAGATGCACCAACCAACAGGGGTCATCTGCAACGGGAGACTCTGGCAAGCCAGGGAAGTAAGAAATACTCCATTGCCTGTGTTTTGCACATCTGAGCTGTCTCCCTAGCTCTTATCCAATAAAGAATACTAACTGATAACTTTCTGGCTGCTGGTTAACAACTGGCCCCCGACAGACCAGGAGAAAGCCACCAGGCATTTCTGTGCAGGACCCGGCGCAGCCTAGTTGCTGGGATTTAAATGTGGCAAAAAGAATGCAGACAGCTCATTCCTCATGAGATCATCCCTGCTTGGAGCCCAGCTGCACACTCCTTGGACAGACGATTGACATGGTTCAAGGAATCCCACGACTTTCCCACAGGGCCAAAAGAGCTAGTCCATCTGCATTTCAAGTTATTTCTCCCAGTCCTAAAAATTCCCGATAATAAATTACTCCTCAGTACGATGGAGTGTGAACACACACCACTGGCCATGCGCTCATTTCTCTTCACAGCTTGGATTAGCAAAGCTAACTAACCGGGATTCAGGGAGCACAGTGGCTGGAATTTCCTTACCTAACTGGCACGTCTTGCCAGTCCACTGCGGAGGGCACACACACTTAAATCCGTTAACCATGTCCTGGCAGGTGCCCCCGTGGGAACAGTTATTTGGGGAACAATCGTCAATGTCTGCTCAATGAGAAAGGAGGGGACAGTTTAATTTCAACCCATCTGGCAATTACATAACAGAACACACCACCTCTCACAGGAGCAGCCTTTACCTAAGAGCCAGACACCTGCTACAAGTAAAGCTACAGCAGGGCAAATGGCATGGTGACAACAAGGCCCAAGCCTTGATTGTAGCTTTAAATCCCCCACTGCCCCAGTTCATTTAATCCCCCCCTAAGCAGTGGGGGAAGAGAGACGGCTGGATCCCTGCAGAGCATCAACCCAGTGGGAACACAGGACACCCAGAGCTGCCTAATCTTTATTAAAGGAAGTGAGAGGTTGCAAAGCGGTATTAAAAACAAAAACACTTCTTAACAGGTAGAAAACCTTATTCCTCTGACTTGCTTACAGGCTCCCCCAAATTAATATACCAGGTGCCACACTCAGTTCACCCCATTTCTGACCTGTGCACTCTGCAAGTTCACTTGGTCTTCACTACAACTTAGAGGTGGGAACTGCTACTGCCCCACTTAACAAGGGTGTAAGGAGGTTAGCAGGCCAGCCAGAGTGCCACAAGCCCTGAGCAGGAGCCCCAGGGCACACCCAGGCCAGAGACCTGGGTGTCACCCCAGAGACCACATCCTTAAACATACCACATGTTGCTACCAGAATGCTGATGACAGGTATTCAGACCTGGCTAGTGGCTGCTCACAATTCCAGGAGCTCCTTAAAAGCTACAGACTGCCTAATTCTGGAGGGATCCATGCACCCAGAGATCTGTGCTGTGTAGTGGTTCAGGAGGTTCTGACATCTGACCCTATCTAACAGCCAAGCTAACTTTGCAGCCAGGTCATTTCTCCTGGATCAACCTGCCCTAAAGGCAGCCTCACTGTGGCTGCAGCAGAATAGCCAGGATTTAGGAGCCAGTGCTCCCGGGAGCACATGACCAGGAACGAGCTGTTCCAGGAGGAAAATACTGCTGACTGACACATGTGCTCTCCAGCAGGTAGGATGGAGTGCTGGGGGACCCTGGATTACACCATCCCTCTCCCACTAAAACTGATGTGTCACCAAGCCTATCATGACACAGTGACCCTCCAGAATGGACACTCACTTGTGGAGCACGTGGGTCCAGTCCAGCCCGGCGAACACTCACACTCGAACCCAAGGGAGGTCTCTTTGCAGCTGCCTCCATTGTGGCAGGGATCAGAGAGGCAGGCATGCTCAGCTGCAGAACCAAGACAGCAGTCAGCAAGAGACCCCGCTTCCCATTACATCCTCCCAACCTCTGTCACCAGTTCAAAAAAAAAAAAAAAAAGAAATGTGTGATGTAACCCTGCTGTGCCCAGGGAAGAAAGGAGGTCATCTTTCTCACTAAGCTGTCTCCAGCTGCATTCCAACCCATCTTGGAAACCAGGCATTCCTCCAAAATCAATCAGCATCACCCAAAAAACTGTAAGGACTCAAAGGGGTTTCACAAACCCCACAGAATGGCAGAGATAACAAGCTTAACTTTGTAGACTATTTTCATCTTTCATTAGGTGTGTGTGTTTTAAGCTGAATGGAGAGAAAAAGCAAAAGAATCTCACCTAGCTTGGACCACTTACCAATTTCACAGTTAGGTCCCGAATATCCCTCAGGGCAGGAACACTGATATTTGTCAGGACCTGTGTTGCTACAAGTTCCCCCATTGAGACAGGGTTGATGAGTCCCGCAGTAATTCAGATCTGCCAAAGAGAGACCTCAAAGTCACAGAGACAAAAGTAAAGATTCCTAACCCAACACAGTTCTTACTTTGCTCCTCTTTCAAAACTAAAACCAAAATAAAGTAACTCTCTTATCATTAAATGTGATATCAAACAAATTCAGAGCAAAAACCCCTGAAAAGTGATAAATCAGGACTGGGGTGTAGCTCCGTGGTAGAGCACTCGCCTAGCATGCTGGAGGCCCTGGGTTCCACTCCCAACACCACCATCAAAGACATAAGTGAGTGAAAGCAAAAACCAAACCAACACTGCCCACCACACCAGATGGGCACCCCACCTGGGCCCTGGAGGGCATACCTTTGTCACACAGCTGGCCACCCCAATTGGTTTCACAGAGGCACTGCCAGGGCTCAATGCAGGTGCCGTGCACACATCCCGGGTGTGGGATACACTTGTCGCAGTACAGGCCTTGCCAGCCATACTGGCACCTGCGGAGAGACAGCACACCCCATTCAGCCTTTCCAACATCACGGGGGTCTGCACGATTACAACAGAGGGCCACAAGGTCAGGCTGTTTGTTTTGTTGTGGGGGATAGGATGGCAGACTGTCAAGACTGGGTGGGGGTGCAGTATGCTTCTTATAAACAAACATTTTCACAATTGGGCCAATGTCCCCTCCCAGCTGACTTCCAACAAAAGGAGGGCTGTCTGGGGAGGGGCCAGTGTGGGGTGCCCTCCACAAAGCCACTCTCTTCTCAGGCTCCCTGATGAGCCAAGAGTGGGGGCATGGAATAAATCAATCCCAGGACCTAGTCGGGACAGACCATAGAAGGAAAGGGCTATCCAGGGACAATAGCTGTGCGAATGTCTCCTCCAGTGCTGCGCTTGCAGCTCTGCTGGGCTTTGTGTCAGCAGCAAGTCATGACCCCAGTGCACGGAAACCAACAAGACACTGAGTGCAGCAGGAAAGCACAGCATAGCGACAAAACTGCTTAATAAAGCAGGCAAACAGCAGGCAAAGGCCAGAACAGCATTGCTAAGTCCATTTCTGCAGAAGGGAGGGGAGAGAAGCACCAGCACTGGGAACCAAGTCCACAGATAATTTATGACCCATTACCATGGCTGCCCATGCTAATTTATATAGCTATTTCTCACTTTGCAAAAAAAAAAGATAAAGAAAAGAAAAAGAAAAAAGGGTCATCTTAGTTTATCTAGTTTTGGGGGAGTTGAGTTTCTTTTATAAGCACCCTGTTCATCAGACTCTTTGGAGGCCAAATGGTGCCTTTGATCCCCAAACAAAAACACAAACATAAACCTTCACCTGGGGGTGGGGAGAAAGGGCAAGGTCTCAAACCACTCTCCCCTCAAGTTTCAAGCCCTCTGAAACTTTAACTGCCTTCTCAAACATCAGGCTTTAACAAAAGGGATGGGAGAAAGGCAAGCACCACCACCAGCTCTCCGGATGACGAAGTGAATGTGGGTCGTGTACAATCATCCCAGAGTAGGACCTGGGAAAAGCCATGATTAGAACAAACTACCCACCCCGTAAGCTGCTCAGCTGTAACTCTGGAAAACAAACGTCCCCTTAACCCCCTCAAAGGAAAGCCTTACAGTTGCATAGAGCTAGAGGCAAGCTAGCAAATCCTTGTCATGGGAAAATTATAGGGATCTAACTAATAGCTAATCACCCACAGCTGAGAATCAACTTAACCCCTGAGAATACTAACCACTTCCTAACTTTTAAAAACAAGCCATCCACACCCAAACCCAAAGAATCACTAGAATGTGTGGTTTAGTATTAATCAGACACAGGATTCTGGTTTATATAAAATAGACCCTCAGCCTAAATGACAAGTGACTATTTGAAGTCATCTGATAAAAATAATTTTTACAAAAGGGAGGCACCCAAGTTAGTTGGAGTTAGAGAGGTGGGAAGCCATTTTGTCTGCCTGATAGTCTCAAAGGTAACAAGAGAAACTGACTGGGTAATAGCAATATTCTAGCTGTCTCCCCTTATCCTTCCAAATTAAGGATGTCTCTGCCTCTTCAATTTGCCTAATAAAAGCAAGGAGAGACAGCTGAGGACCCAACCTAACCTCTTAATTAACAAGAGCTCAATCCCCAAGCATGAAAAAGCAACCACAAGAGGCCACAGATGACTTCAAAAGAAAACAAATAAAAATACTGACCCCAAAAGAGGCATCCACCAAGTTAGCCCAGTTTAATAATATATGATTAAGATTCTCATGAGAAATTGAAGTGCCTTCCCTCATATGATGATTCATAATTAAGTTTGATGTTATTGGCAGAGTCGCAATGGAGCAGGCATGTGCACCCAGGAAGAGGGACCTACGTTTACTTGGGAACAACAAAAATCAGTGAAGTGCTCCTCTCCAGGGAGAAGAAACCAGTGTAGTACATAATCCAAAAGACAACTTACTGGTAACTTGCCATGCAACTATTTCTGGAGCAGGACGCAACCTGAACTTCCTTAGCTGGAAGGTTCTGTTTTGATTCTCTTTCAAGGCAGGGCTAAGGAACCGGGCTGGGAGACTATGCAAATGCCGCGTGGGAAAGTTGCACCTTAAATAAATAAGGGCACCAGTGCATGTCTGGGCAGGGAGTGGGAGGTGAGCCTTCGAAAGAGAAAGGGCTAAATTCTGGAAACAAAGCCTGTTGTTCTGGCTCAGAGGGCCCTCCCCTGCACAGCAGTGTTTATTCTGATGACAGTAGCACAAATCGGGTTGGCCTCGCTGATACTCATCTGAGCAGAAAGCAGGCTCAGGGGCCCTAATGGCTCTACCCTAATGGCACTGCCGTTCTTACTTTCTCCAGAACACCCTTAATTAGGGAGCGGTGCTGTAGGTGGATTCCTGCTTGTCATTTGACAGCAATGCTGGTGAACACCATTGTTAGCTGCAACCTGTGGGTGAATCCCCTCAGCCTTGCAGAAAATAAAATATCCAGAAATGTAAGACAAGACCATTTCAGTGCAACCTGCTCTTAATTTTACTGCCAGCTGCCTTGACTCCCACTCCAGTCTAAGTTCAGTGTTTCTCCTGCATGGGAAGAAAACCAGATGGGAACCTTGCCTGGTCCAGTGCAGATTCCTGGGCTAAACCACAGCACTGGGCTTTTGTCAGCATGGATAGAGGCCAGGAATCTCCACTTTTAACAGTCCCTTCATTAATCCTGGGGATCATACTTTGGTACAGAGGTGTGGGATAGCAATTCCTGAAATATGGTCCTATCAGCAACAGCACCACACCCTCAGGCACTTCCTAGAAATAATGCAAAACCTTGAGTCCACTCCAGCCAGGATACCAAATCTGCATTTTAATCAGAGCCCAAAGTACCACCTTCCTTTGAGGTGCACTGGTTTGAACTGTTTCATAAGCTTCCCTTGGCTCAACTCACAGCAGCTTTGGGGACAAAGGTGACAAGCCCAAAGGATCCATTTAGTGTCACATTAAATCTGCTAATCCTTATAATTTGGAAGGAGGGAGAGTAAAGCGTGAGATGCTGTCAAAATGCTCCAGACTCCAACAATATTTCCGGGAACATGACTTTCTCAAATTGGCGTAATATACATTTCAAGAGGTCCCCCAAGCCATCGTCCTAAAGCACTCAGGGTAGGGTCTCCCTTTGGTTTCTACATTGTTCCTGGACTATAAAAGAACAGACTTCAAAGGCCAGCAGCAGAAGTCTACATTCATCAGGCTCAACTGACAAGATTCCAGCGCAGCCATTAACCTCTCAGCACCGGGCCAGCTCCTGCTGCAGAGGGGCAGGAGATTGTACTAATCCCATTCTAAAGAATGCTGGACTTTCGCCTATTGATGGGAAAGTGGGGGAGGGCAGGGAAAGGAGGAAGAGGTGGGGGAGGTGGGGGAGGTGGGGGAGGAGGGAGAGGAGGGGGAGGAGGAGGAGGAAGAGGATAAGGAGGAGGAGAAAGGAGGGGGAGGAAAATCTCAAGGAAACAAAACCATGTCCCTTTATCCAGTTCATTAGCACTTTAAGGGAAGATTACAAAACTGTGTTATCAATTTACAGAACAGTTAATACAAGAATCACTGGCTATACTAAGTTCCTTTTTTTTTTCCCTAGAGAAGTGGTGTGCACATTCCACCAGACAGCTGGTATAATTTAATAAGCTTCGGATGTGCCTATCAGGATGTTTTTAAAGCTTTCTCATCCTTCAAACGAAAAAGGCATATTCACAGTTAAGTTAGTCTCTCTGCTGCATTCAAAGAAATGTCTTTTAAAAAGATAAAGGAAATCACAGAAGACCCGTTTAGTCATGTACCTGCAGTTACCCGGAACTTTGCAAGATCCATGCTTGGGGCTACAGCCCTGTCGGCAAATAGCTGTGAAAGAGCAGAGAAGAGGGTGTCAGAGTACTGCCTGCATCTTGCATTGCCAAGCGTCATGAGAACGGCCTAGGACACTAAGCCTACAAAATCCGTGATTTTCAGAGATCTCATATCAAGCCTATCGTAGGGAGAGGAAGATGGGAGGGGCCCAAATAACCAATCCAGCTTTAAACTTCAAGCCCATGTTAGCAGATCCGCAAAACATGATACTGTTTGGGGACAAAATGCAGTCATGTGATGGGGGAAGGAGGTTCTCACCCAGCCCCTCCCCAAGCAGCTTCTCTGCTCCCTGGGCCTACCTGGTCCATACCACCCTGCCCAAACCTGTCCTCCCTCACCAAAAGAAAGAGTTGCAGATTCTCTTCCCCATCCCCCCTACTCCATCCCATCAGGGCACCCTCAGTCGTGCCCCAGCCCACCCCTCTCCCTCAAAAAAGCTCTCCACCAAAAGCCTAATTTCAAAAATCTCCTGGGGTAACCAAGCCAACCAAGCTGGCTTCGTTTGGAAGGCTAATTGGAGGCCAGAGGTGGTAGCACCTTCAAAGTACCCTCACAAAGCAATTCCCTCCTCCATTTAAAAACAACTATCACTACAGATTTTAAGTAACCGTTACTGATTTTTCAAACAGCTATTTAAAATCTATTCATCAATTCCTTCTTTCATTGGGAATCCCAGAAATGCCATCCTGTTTAAACCACTATTCTCCAATTATTGAAGAGAGTGTATTTCCTAGGAGACCAGGATGCGTCCCTATGCTCCACCCATCAGTCATCGCTCAAAACTCATGTTTTAAAAATTCGAGTTTATCATGAAAGAACTTACTTAATTATCATGTAAGATATGCAGAGTCTGTTATTATTCATGAGAGAGTGGTATATGGTTAACTAGAATTACCCAGCAATTTGCTGGGAATTAGAATCACTGAATTCAAGTAAAAGGAGACAGCAAAGAACTCTGAGAGCACAAGTATCCTCCTTTGGGCGATACTTAAGTAGGAAAGCTGGGCTGCCTTCTCCCTCCTTTCTTCCCTCAACACCAGAGTCCCACAGAGCTCCGTGAGTGCTCCCTGCGCAGCCACCCAATTCAGCATCTGTTCAGATGTCAGCTGGGGTGCCCTGTCATCAGCTCCTCCCAGGTGGTGCCAGAAGGGGCCGGCCTCCAGGACAAAGACAGATGGGGCAGGAAAGAGCTGAGCTTGGGCGTGGCCTCGGAGGGAGTCTGGCTGTAGGCAGATCGCAGGGGCAGCCCTGGAGAGTGACCCTCCCCTCTACAGCACAAGGCAAAGGGGACTGTCTCTGTCTCCCGTCACTCCCTAAACTGTGAGCCCAAGGGACAGGCATGAGTGGCTCCTGAAGAGAGGACAATTCCCCAGAGAAGGAGCAGCTGGGAGCTGTTAGCAGCCAACACTCACAGCAGCTGGGGGATGGGGACGCCAGCTGGCAGAGGGGCTTTGCATGGTGCACTGACAGCATCTCTATGCTCAGGATCCTCATGCTTTAGTCCTAGGTTATAGGTAAACACCCACCCTGCCCCAGACCACTACCTGCCCCCTGACTGCTGCTGGGTTAGAACTCCAACTCAAAGCAACTGGCAAAGAGTGCTGGATAACTAACCCAGTGTGTGCACGCACGCACACACACACACACACACACACACACACACACACACACACTAACCCAGTGTGTGCACACACATACATATATACAAACACACACACACACACCTTTGTTACACTCAGGGCCCATCCAGCCTTCCATGCAGGTTTTGTTGCCATTCTGGTCACAAGCATAGTGTCCAAAGAAGTCATCTCTGGGCCGGCAAAACTTATTGCAGCCAAAGCCATAGTAGTAGTCATCACAGGTCACACGGATCTGGTACTCAAAGTGAGCAACGCCTGTATTCTGCTTCAGTGTCTGCCACTGCCGGCTGGGGTTAATCATGCCTGAGTGAGACGCCTTTTCAATGATGCTGTCAGGTTCTAGAGGGAAATAAAAAAAAAATCATGAGATTCTCAGTCTCCTGCCCTGACCATTTGGACTAATTTTTAAAAAGTAAAAATGTGCACCTGGTCCGAACTTTAAACAGCTGTACAAAAGGGCAGAAAATAGAAAGTTCACCTCTTCTACCATCACCACGCTGTACCCTTTTTAATAAACGCATCGTGTTTCTCATGGTCTAGAAATACCATTTCCTAGTCCCTGACCTGTGGGTACGCAGGTTTAGGCTTCAGCTTTTAAAACCACAGCACGTGTACTGAATACACCCTCCCATCCACGCATGTGGCTGGCATTGCTGAGCCTCAGGATGTGCATGACCAGTCCGCTCCATCGTGGACAAGTCCGAACCCAAGAACTTTTGTCATTTTCCACCCACCAGCAAAGCAAACCTTGGTGCCCAGAGCCAGCATCGATACCAGATACGAGCCAGCTTTCTCATCTTTGACAGGAAAAGAGGCATAGCTTGCTTTAGTTGCAATTTTATTGAGTGATGGTAAGCATTCTTCCAGGTATTTATCAAACCATTCGCACTTGTTCCTGTGACCTGCAACCTGTTTCTCTCTTTCCAGCTGCACCCCCAACACCATCTGCTCAGTATTAGTAATGAACCTAGGAAGCCCTGAGCTACCAGCCCTTTTAAAATGTGAGACAGGGTCTTGCTAAAAGTTGCCCAAGCTGGTCTCAAACTTATAATCCACCTGCCTCAGCTTCTTGAGTACTTTGGGACAACAGGCATGTACCAATACACTTGGCCTTTTGCCAACTTTTTTTTTTTATAATCATACTGTTGGCCACACCAATTTGCAGGAGGCTCTTTATATGTTATAGTGGGTTGCGCCCCTTATGGGATATTGCTCAAGAGTAAATCAATCTTTGCACTCCAAATAAAGGTTGGCAATCTTTCTGCTTCTGGTTTTAGGGTTTTGAATCTTGCTTAGAAAAGCTCTGTTTATTTCCAAACTTCACCAAAAGCAAGGAGTGGACTGAGTTACTTTTTAAAAACAAAGTCCTAAGCATACCACCATTTAAGCCACCAAGAACTTGATGCATTTCCTCTTGCTGTTCTTCTCTGAAGCAGATAGGAGAAGACCTCGCTTCAGTTTACAGACAGGCGGGTAGAGGTACTGCTGTATTTTAAGCCATGCTTCCTCAACAATGCTTACTGCAAAGAAAGGCCTGGAGTTTAAGCCGCTCTGAGAAGAAGTACAAAGTGGTCCCTTCCCTGAGGTCACTTACAGTCTAGGCTGAGACAAGAGGCAGCCGAAAAAACAGCTCCAAACACAGGTGCCAGGAGTACAGGGAGGAGGTGAGAGGCCACAAGCCCCAAGTCAGCACCAGTCAGCTGTTCTGTTTGTTTTCTTAACCTGCCAGTCCCAACCCTTTACCACCTTCTCAAATTCAAGGCCACTTTGGTGAGATGTCCGCATCAGGGCCTACCTGCGGTGTCTTTGTGATTCTTACACACCTACATTACTGTTTTTCTGGGCCCTGGGCCTGTGTTACATGACAAAGCTATGCAGGCTTTGTAGGTGACCAGAGAAAGAACTCCTGGATGGCTTCATCCACATGCTCCTCTACCAACACGGCCCAGCATTCACCCTCTGGGTTCTCCAAGTGTCGTGTGGGCAAGACAAGCCCTGGACAAGCCTGTGTACCTGCAGACTCATGCCAGCACACACAGGAGCGCTTGCAACTAACCTTTCACTCACTTGCTTTTGCAAATAAACACAGACCCAAGAATGACAAAAACGTCCCTTTGTCAACAATGTATCTACTCTATGGGTTCAGTTAAACAGTGTAGTGGGCTCTTAACATATGGTTACAAGAGTTTAATTAAGAAATCACTGAAATACACTAGCCATGGCTCAAAGTGTCTAGCTTCTCTCTGGCTGTGTCAACAACAAAAGTTCAGGTAAGAGCCTAGCACAGTCCTAAGGGTGCAGAATGCCTCGTGATTCTCCGTAGCTCAGCATGCTTTCTACCCACTTTCAAGAAATGCAATGTACAGGGCTGCTTCAGAATCCTCTAACAGAGGTGAAGTAACTTCACAGGCACTGGGGCAGGAAGCTGCATACCTGTGACAAACTCTCCCTGAGCTGGGTTTCAAAAAGCAGGTCTCCTGCCTGTTTCCTCCATGAGGCAGTTCCAGTCTGCCTGGGATGCTGATGTGGACCTGGGGCAAACCACTTGGTGGTCCAGTTTTGCCACTAAAAAGGATGCTGTCATGCCTCCCTGTAATCTTCACCCACACAGAGACACATTGTGAAGAACCCACAGGCCAGGCAGGGGAGCATATAAAGGACTAGGGGAAATTAACCCCAGGACCATGCAATCTAGAAAGCTAGAAAGGAGCTCTATCTGGGAAAAGTTAACCTACGAGAAAGACTGGTCTCAAGTGCACCTGTTTAAGTTTACACATCAATTAAGCATTACAGTAAACAGAAATCGTTTGCTCTGGTGGAGAAAGAAAAACTTGGACCTTTATTTACTATACTCCTGAAATGTAATGGAAAGGACTTTCGAGGACTGGTGGCAGGAGGGTCAGCCTCAGGAAATCCTTTCTAATACCTCAATGGCACCTGGGCTTCCTGAAAAGTTGATGTGGGAAGAAATTCTGTCCCCAAATTCCAGATCTGTCTATCTACAACCAAAGCTAGGATGTTTCCCACTTGCTTCAGTACCAAAGAGCAGCCAGCTCCACTGGGCTCCTAACTCTCCTCAGCTCTGCACTCATGGAACATATTCCACTGGGAAGATGAGGGTAGAGAGATCAAGGAGAACACTCCAGACAGAGGAAACAGCATGTGCAAAGGCCCCAAGGCAGGAGGAAGATGGCATGCATTTTACGGTAAAAAAGGCTGGTAAATAGCTAGGCTACAGTTATGATGAATAAGAACAAAAAAAAACACAAGGCTGGACTATGTAGGACTTTGTAAGACAGGAAGATCATTCCCCAGAGCAACAGGAAACCACTGAGTAGGTAGGTTTTAGAAATAAGGATAATGACCAAACACTATGCTCCGAAAAGTTAAAGATGGTAAAAGAATGAACGAAGTACCAGAAGTGAACCAGAGCCAACAGGGGTAGACCCATTCACTGGCAGCTACTGTACAAATTCAGGCAGAAGCAGTGACATGGGGACATGATGCGAGCACCTAGAGTCAGTTAAGAAATGGAGATGAGGTTTTCAAACACTGGACATGGTACACGTAGACACCAAGAAGGAGGGATACACAAGGTATCCCCCAGATTTCTGGCTTCTGTCACTGCATACTGCTATCCAGAAAGGGCCCTTGAAGGAACTGTTCTTAGAGAGGAAAAGTCTCAAGTTTGATTTTGACCAGGCTGAATTTGAGATTCCTTGAGACACATCACAAGAGTGGCAAAGAGGAAAGTAGATAAACCACTCCTACCACACCTACTAGGTCTCTTCACCACCGCTCCCCTAGGGTTTCAGTGAGCGGCCATGAGCGACCCGGCACTATGGCAACCTCACGCCCCAGAAGTTCATGTCGGAAAGTTCTTTGTCCATATTTCATTCTTCCTTGTCCCCCTGCAGGGACTGGTTACTCCCAGCAAGAGATAAGATATTCTGGAACCCCAAAATGGGACAACCTAGGAAACAGATAACAATGGGCAGCTCTGGCCGGGCTCTGAGGCCCCAGAGGCGCCAAGTCCAAGCTGGGGAGTAATGCAAGGCCCAGGAAAGGCTCTGCAGATGTGTGTTATATGGGAATGTCCCCTCACATGTCCCTACCAAGTGTTCTGATGACCGGGCTCTGATCACAGGCCGGGATCAATCTCAAGCACTTTATTAGATGGTTTTAATATCACACCTGCACCAGGGTATCAGAACTGCTCATTCCTCCCCCTCCCCACCTGCTCTTCCTCCCGCTTCTCCCGTAAGCAGGTCCCAGTGACGTGACATGCACATACTCTTCAACACTTGTGGCAAGGAGGACAAACAGGTATGTGTGACCCTGACTGGCATGAACCACAACTAAGGGTGGCACAGCCCCCCTGCCACCACTCCCAACACAAACATCCTCCACCATGGGACAGGAGTGCCCTTGGGAAGGACGCCTCCGAGCCTGGACTTTCACACGCTCCCTCCAGGAAGGGATGACGTCTACAGAGCTGGACTGCGGGCGCCACCACAAGAGGAGGGCCCCAAATGGCTAGGAGCCTCTGCTACTCCAGGGCTTGGTAAGGACGCTACAGCCTCAAGGGGCCTAGCAAGGCCAGCCACACTGACAGCTGCCCCCCAAGCACCTGCCCAGCCCTTATAGTACCCATGCTGGGTGCTTAGCACCCTAGGATTAAGTAAAAAAGCAAAGGAACAGAAGGTGGAAAGACATTGTTAGCGGCAAACACACAAGAAAAGGCAAGTAAGGCAGAGGAGTAAAAAGCAGGAGACATTTCAAGGACAGAAGGCAAAGACGAGGCTGCACTGACTCTTCCTCCTGTGTGAACCAAGAGACTTCAGTGTAAATCAGGTTTTCCAATGACAACAACCCAATCTTTGCTAGCAAAAAGGGAACTCACTGCTTTGGGTTGCAAAGGCAAACATGTTTTCTGGTTAGAATTAAAGAGCAAGACAACTGTATAAGGCAACACGAGCCCGTGATGGTCCGCGCCACCCAAACCCTCCCCTTTGCCATCCTGAAAGGTAACCTGCACTGGACACAGAGCCATCTTTCAGAAGGGGACGAGGTAGGTCACCGCTTCAGGGCTCTGAAATTCCATTTCAATGAAAGGTCTGTGGTGCGTAGTGTGGGAAACACAGAGGGGCTAGAAGCTCACCTGCCCACCGAGTGAAATTCAAGGTCGGTCTTTAGAGCCCAGCCACCTTTGTGGCTTTATCTTTCCGATGAGAGATTAAATGCTCACTTAAAAGTTTAAATGGACTTTTAAAAAGTCACTACTTTGATCCTTTAGCGGTCTACAAGGTTTTAAAGTTGTAAAACCATTAAGATCTCTATCCAGAGATAATCTAGGTCCTTATTCAACTACTGAGTTAACTGGGCGTCTATTCTGCCTGCTTAATATTCCAAGCTGAAGCTCTAAGGGAAGTGAAGGAACCAACTCCATCACCACAGGATGAGGCAGATCAGGGAAGGAGGAGAACTCGGAGACAGATACCTCTGACAGGGCCACCACTTCCAAGTGCATGCAGAGGGGAGTACGCTGGTATAATACTTACGGACAGTGTCGTTACTGGAATCCCATGCCTCCACCAGTAAAGTGTAGGACCTCTGCAACACAGATAAGCAACAGTTAGTGCCTCACAAATGGGGACTAGCTCTCCAGTGAGACCAGCTTGGTCTCCCCACACAAGCCCGAAAGGCAAAAATGAAAATTTTATCATATAGCGCAGGCCTTGGGTGTTCAAATCCAGCCCAACTTCCCTCCCCTCTTCAGCACTCTCCTCAGGCTGACAAGTGACTCCTTTCACCTGGCAAGTGTCCATGGGAGTCACCATGTGTGCAGGCAGCCCAAAGTTCTGGGCAGGAAATGCCACCTCCCTATATGGGAGCACTTAGTATAGACTTTTCCAAAACTTTCCAGACCCCAACCCTAGTGCATGAGAAAAAAAGCCAGACAAAGAATTGATTCTAAGCTCGCCTACCAAGCTATTTGTACTGAGGGGGTATTGCTAAGGTTACACTTTGGGCCCTGGTGGGGCAGTCCCCTGGGAGGCCCCTCTGTTCCTTTTCAGAACCCCTTTGAAAGCCCTGTCTGTGTGAGACCATCCCAGCTCCCACAAGTATCAGGTAACCCCAGGAAACAGGAGGGGGTAGGTGCAAGGAGCCTCTGAAAGACAAAGAAGGCAACCTCACTTGGGTGGTGCCCTAGGGGGCAGCCCAAGAAGAAAGTACAAAGGGAGAAATCAGCGCACTCCTTTGGGTTGTATTTATTGATGAACTTATCAGTCAATAAGATCCAACATTCCAGGAATAATCAGAGACCACTAACTAAACAAATTCCCTGGATGCTGGCAAGATGCCAGCCAGCTATTATACTGAAGGTACTTTTTATCTTCCAGGCTTATCTCAGAATTCCACCTCCCCCTAAACCCAAGCTGTTAGCAAATTCCCACTTTTGCTCAAGTCTTCATTCGCAATTTACCATGAGGTCAGTCTTACAAAGGGCTAGGGTTTCAATAAACCTATCTCAGGTAGGAGAAATCCATCCCAGCCGGTGGGAAGAAAAAGAACACGAACCCATTGAGGCACCTCTGTTTGGCCGGTTGGAGGGCCATACACTGGAAACAGTGACCTGGGTTGATTAAATAACACTAGGCCACCAGAAGCACCCTGCTGCAAAACAAGGGAAGGTACCAATGAGGTTAAGGCAAAAAAGCAAAGAGGAAGAAGTTTCATTCATAACTCAAGGCAAGCTGACTGCTCTCACAGTGACACAGCAGGTCCTCTCTGAATATAAAAATATCTTCTGATAGACCATGCCTTGGAATCCAGCCGAAATATGCTTCATACTCAAAGCAGGGTAGGATTTCATTTCGTTCACTGATAACTGTGGGAAAATGCTCACAAAAGCAAAGCAAAACCAGGCAAGCCAGGGCACAAACCCAGCCCTCTCCTGTTAGTGGCCAGAGGTCCAAATGCATTGTTGTCGTCGTTAATATTTTATTGGTGAAAGTCACACCTTATTTATAACCTCTTTAAGTTTCTTAGGACTTCCTACAAATTATAGGACTCTTCCCAATGAACAGCAAGAAATTATATTTCTCTCTTGATTGGAGGCAAGGGCCAAATCGAAATGAGGCCAGATATGTGGCTGATTCTGTATAATTAAGCCCTTCATTTGCTGGTCACGTTGAGGCCCACATCCTTCACTTCAACAATATTGCTGTAATTAATCCTCTGATTAAATACATTGATACCAAGAGTTCTGACAGACTTGCACAAGCGCTGAACACATAATACCCACAAACGTCACTGCAAGGGAAGGTGCCTGGGATTGAGCTGGCATGGCAGTATTACCTCTGCGAATACTAAGGTGGAAGGCATCCTTGGGTTTTTGCACAAGGACATGTAAGACCAAGCAGTCTACCAGGCTCATCCTCAGCTCAAGAGGCTGCTGACCAACACCACTCCACTTTCAGAGGAAAGAATGGCACCACAGGGCCAAAAGCCTGGCATCATGAATTTTCACCAGCACCTTCCTTGTAGGAGGCAGAGGTGGCTTGGAGGAAGAGGGCTGTCATCAATGAACCTTTGCCCTTCTCTGTTTCAAAGAAGGCATTAGCTTCCGAGGCAGGTCTCCCAGGGCATAGGTGCCCAGCCTTTAGAAAAAAGGGTTCCCTCCAAGGCTCCTATTAGGACGCATTCTTACCTCCCACTCCATCCTCACACTATAGATCAACAATCAAGATAATTTAGCAATGATTATTACTTGCTAGGGAACTTTTAATTTTTCCCAGGCCCACGCCTGACCTCTGTACATCCCTCACTATGCATCCAGACACCAAGATCCCGGATCACGGACATGGCACAATCATGGCAGGGCACCTCATGCCAACAAAGTGAGTACCAGGCCACAACGCAGCAATGTCACGAAGATCCAGTCCTATCCAACTGACCACTGCAAGTCTGGTCCCCAGCAGAGGCCAAGTCCCCAGGGCTTACAAAGGGCTTGGAAAGGCATGTGTTCAGTTTTAAATTCATACCAAAAAATTAGACAAGAAAAAACATATACCTGGGTTTTTCCTAGTTTCAAACTATAAAACTAAGACTTTTTAAGAAGGGTCACCAGGGGCCAGGGATGTAACTCAGAGACATAAGTGCCTGCCTGGCAAGCACAAGGTCCTGAATTCAATTCCTGGTACCAGAGGGGGAAAAAAAGAACAGCCAAAGAGTCACCTGGATTTCATCCTTTTTTTACCCATTAAGTTTTCCCAGAACAATAGCATGGGGCTAAATGCAATATGGACAGGGAGCTAACAGTTAGTGTGGCTCTGCAAACTGACTCACTCCTGCCCCCTGCCCAGCTCTAGGCCCAAGAACATCTGGCAACACAATGGCTAACCCCTATACTCCTAAATTAGACAGGACAGGGCAGCTTTCAAAAGGGCTTTTGGGAAAATTTCTGTGCAACTGCACTTGGAGGAAAGTCCTGGCATCAAAGCTTCCAAGGCTTGCCAGTGCCACCAGGTCTCCGCACCCCCAAGGGCCAGGGCACCAGCACCTCCTCTCGCCTGCCCGCCACGCTTGGGTTGCTGCTCGAGGACTACACTGTGTCCTGCCCCACTCCACCGCGGTTACCTTGGCACTGGGCAGAGCGGTAAACACTTAATTGCCACATTAAGAAAGGGGGATGTAAGAAACAAAGGTAATTGTGTTGGCAGCTGGGAGCTTCCTTTTCCTGGCAACGGTGGCAGCCAAACCAAGCCCTGAGAAGCGGCTGCCTCCCCTCCTGCCAAGCTGACGGACACAAACAAACCGCCATCCAAACGGCACGCGAGCGGCGTCCAAAAGCCCAGGCCACTGTGACAGGCGGGCCGGCCGGAGGCACACACATCCTGGGGATGCCCAGCGTGCCAATGCAGCCATTGTGTGTGCCAGTCGGCCCAGGGTCTGTCGGGGCCCTGCACTCTGCTGACTCAACTGTTGCTTCCTGTCACTTGTCCTGTATTAGCAGTATTTTTGGAGAGGACCCATTCTTCTCTGTAATCCTCATTTCAGTCAATTCGGCCAACTCTATTGTCCTGCCCGAGTCTGGGTGGCCAGAGTATAAAATACTCATAACAAAATATACTACACACAAAAAGGGTTTCAGAGTCCATGTATGGGAGCACATATACACATTCTCACACAGTCACGTATCATGGGGCTCTGGTGAGGAGAGAGGTAGAGAAAGGACATCTACTCTCTTGTGTGCAAGCTGAGGCTCCAGTCCTAGAAAGCAATCAAGTCTGCTGGGCTTGACATGTCAATAGAGTCTGATCTGGTTACAAAAGGTGATTTTCTCATCAAAGCCCACCTCAAAGGCTTTCCAAGCCGCCCCAGAGCTCATATCCAGATTTGACTCATTGAGAGGCCCCTACGCCTTTCCCATCATTACCCTTACCTGTTTGAAAGGCATCCCACTGATAATTAAATGCACCAGTTACAAAAGGGTGGTGAGGTTAATAGATAGAATACCGAGAAGCCAGCCAAGCACAACGGTCCAGTTCACACAGAGCAAGCCCGAACAAGAAGCCTTTCTACTTATTTACCAAAAGCGCATAAAAACTGGGCTGAGCTGGTAGAGGCCTGGATGTTTGACTATTTACATACCCCCTTTAACTGCTGGGAACCACCTGCAGAATTTTTTCCCTGAATATGCACTGCATCATGATAGATGTCAACGATCCCATAAAAATCAGGGCCATGGGGCTATGGTGGTCCATGGAAGGGCCGGAAACCAGCAAAAATTCACAGCCTGAAACTCAGCAAAAACAGGACACTGCTGAATCCAAGACTCCCTGCCACATCCATCACCATTCCACAACCTTCACTTTCTACATTTCCTTATATATGTCCCAACAACTAGTAGAGAAGGTTAATTTTGGCAGGGGCAGGTACCAGGACTTGAACTCAAAACCTTGCGCTTGCCAGGCAGGCACTGTGCTGCTGAGCTATATCCCTGACCCCTGAGGAGGTTAATTTTGTTTGTTTCTAATGCTTCTAAAAACATATTTAAAAACTAGAACCAAACAGGATATCTCCCAGCAGCCTGGATCCTAACTTTGAGGGGGGATGCCTCTAGAAGTTCACCCAGGGAGAATTCTCAGGCATATTTGCTTTTACGGATTACAAAGCAAATTGTACGCATGTCCAAAGATTATGCAGTCTTATGCTGTCACTAATTTTGAAAGCCTAACATTGGGACGGATTCTGGCCCTTTCACAATGCACCCAATGCCTGCTTTATGAAATCTAGCCAAGGCCTCTGTTTGCATTCCTGTTTTCAAATCAAGAACATGAGGACTCCTAGTTGCATTAGCTGGTTTTTTTTTTTTTTTATGAACAATGTTTTTTCTGCATGCTAGATTTCCCACGTGCCTTCTATCCTAAAGCTCCCTAAAGGCACCACTATTTGGTATAATATTCAAGGCAGCATTCAGATTGCTGGTTTTCTGAGAGGTTGCAGCCTGCAAGTTGTGGCTGCCTCTCTGCCTTCATCAGGCCCAGCAGTCTGATCCAAAGCATCACCACTTTCTGCAAACATTGTAAGTCCCTGGAGCATGATGGGTGTGGAGCTGGTGGGCTGCAAACTCATACAAGTTTTGGAGGTTTGAATAAGTTGCTAAGACACAAGACAACAAGGAGGAAGAAAACATAGGTTACACCTGCAAGAGAAGAAAAAGTATTAGAAAGCAAGTACCTGAAACAGAGATCCCATCTGGCAAGCAAGCATTCCTTATATACTTAGCACAGTTTCACTTTCCTCCAAGCCCAGTTTTCCAACACACATCACCCCATCACTTTAGTTTCAATATGTCTGAGGATAAAGGGGACTTTTTTCTACACGCAAAGCCCCTTGCATGAGTATATACACATGCTATTTGTATATATGTACATGCGGGCCACACAGGCAGCCTGCAAATACTGGCTGCAGAAACGAGCCAGCTCAAATGAGAACCCCACTCCTCTGCCCTCTATGTATCTACACCCCCAAGTACAAAGGCTGGGGGACTGAGAAAGGCAGTAAGAAGCATAAAGGCAAGGACTTGTCATTGATATTGTGATTAACATCGTGGTGGCTGATTTGCCCAAACCCTTGTCAAGGAGTCATTCAGGCCTTCAATATGAAAGGGTCCAAAGCTGACCTCTCTCTGACATGCAAAAAATCCCATTTCATTGTGCTTTCATAAAAAAGTTAAGTTGACCATAGCAACCTCAGTGGGATAAGTAGAATTTAAATATGAAGTGAAGAAGCCAGATAGTCCAGTTATTTTCCCCAAAAGTTCCTGTAGATCCGTTTCACTCTAGGGTCACCAATGCAATCATAAATCTAACTGGGGTTCTAGAGTTCCCAAAAAGGAGTGGTAATTACACTAATGCATTTTTAATAAGCAGGCACTGGGATTTAGCACTCATTTTGGGAGGTGCAAATTAACCATTTCAACAATTTATAAGTGGTTATTCCCAAATCATTTCTTGTTAAACCCAATTACCTCTCATAATGACGTTCTTATCACTCAAACTTGCCAATGCGAGGATCATAATCAGGCTAGCTGCTTCAAATCAAGCCTCTCGCTGCAGAGACAACAGGGCCATTAGAAGCCACTGGTGAAAATCTCCAGGAGAAAACAGTGGATAAAAGCGGGCTATAATCAGATCTGACACGGCAGGCGCGGCCGGTCCACCTCTGCAGGGCTGCTCACATGCATGCTGGAATGTGGATTGTATTTCATAACTAACCAAATAATTTCCTCCTCTTCCTCTCTAGAACATGAACAGTTAGGACTGGGGTCATAATTCCAAACAGAAGATATGAATTATGTGACTTTCTCTGACCTTCCTTGTTCCCCCAACCATAGCTCTTCCAGGCTCAGCAAAATGAAGATTCATTCACAACCAATGGCAACGGTGCCACCTAGAAACTAGCAGCCTAGAAGTTGGCTGGAAGTACAAGGTGGTCTCAAGTATTTTTAACAATATATCCTATGGCCTCTTGAGTTCTATACCATATTCAGTTATTACCTATCCAAGGAATTTTTTTTTGAGCTCACAGTGCACATGCTAGGCAAGGCCTCCGCCACAGAGCTGCATTCCCAGCACTAGAAATCAGTTTTAAAAAGGCACTGCATAGCTGGATGAAGCTATACAGTCTGCCTCACCTGCCTGGTGAAGTGCTTATAGATATAGTTTACACTCACTCCGGAGTCATTCTTTAAAGTTACAGACCACAGTGTTTCTCCCACCACATTCGGGAAAATAAACTAAAACAGTACACCTAAACTCCAATTTCTCTTGGGAAGTTAAGTTTATGTTTCACAGGAGGCCTTTTTAGGACAGCAGGGTGGAGACTTATTTATGAGTGATACACACAGTTGGCCCAACTTCAAAAGAACCACACTTGGAGTGTCCCCTGGCGGGTCTGCCCCATTCTAGAAAAGCACAGAGCCTATTTCATGGTTGGTGACCCTCCGGGCCTTAACCCAGCACTAGCAGATCAATCGCCTGCCCCGCCCTCTCACACCACTTCCCTTCCTTCTCCATTAAGGATTCCTGCCTGGTGTCACAAGTAGACAGGCGTACCTTCTAGGTCCTTTCCCCCGGCCAGCGAAGGAGCAAGCCTCCCTCTTTTCCTCCCGGCCCTCCTCTGACCCCGCTCTCCAAAAAGAACCTCAGCCAGGCTTGCTGCTTTTCCACACCACTAATAAGATTCCTTTTATGGTCTTGTGAAAAGCAAGGGGCCGGAGACTGATCCTCCCCAGAGGGTGGAACCACCTGCAGGCCCCCTCCCCTTAAACTTCAGACACACAGCTCAAGGGCAAGCGGTCCTCACTGGTAGCCTGGGCACCACCAGGTTTAAAGGTGGCCAACCTCCTTAGCTTAAAAGTTCTCCCTAATAGGGATTAACAAACGAGACAAACACTCTTTGTAAGAATAAAATACCCCAACAAGCACAGCCCTCAGATCTCAAAAGAACTTCAGGGCCAATTAAATAAATACCGAAACTTTTCATGTCATGTTTCTGATAACTGCCTTATCTTACCCAGGGCACAAGGTACTTTGTCATGCCAGCCCCTGCAAATGTGAACTTGAAGGGCCACCCGAGCTTCCCGCAAAGAGACCGAGCCACCGGACACTCCTCTCCCCAAGCTGGGGATCACAGCCCGGGCTCGCGGGTAGGAGGCAGCAGAGCGCCCCATCCGAGCACGTGGCGGAAAGCAATCCTTGGGAGCGAGCTTCCCCCTCCACCACCCACCCTCTCAGCACAGGCCAAGCCCCAGTCCTGGCCGGGAGTCACGCCTCCTGGATGGCGGGCACACCCCCAACATTTCCCTTTCCTCCCCTTCTGCAATCGCACCCATCTTCCTACCACCCATTTTGGGATGTTGCAAGGGCCTTGACGCAGGGGCTGCCAACCAAGGCGCTCGGCCCGAGCTACACCGGAGGCGGCCGAGGGAAGAAAAGGGTCGGTGCACTCGCACCCAAAAACACACCACCTCCTGCAGGCCGCCCCTTCCAAGCCCTGGCACGGCCCCGGGAGGGCTCGCGGGGGCCGTGCGCCGCCCTTCCCCGGGAAGTTTGCAAACACAGCTGTTCCGGAGCCCGGGAACCGCTGGAAGCGAGGCCACAAGGGCTGCACCACGCGGGGGCGGGGGGGGGGCAGGAAAAGGCCGGCAGGGGGCGGGGGTTCCCGGGCTTACAGCCCTGGCGCGGCCCGGGAGACTGAGCCTGCCCGGGTTAGAACCAACCCAGCACGCAACAAAATCTCCCCGGGAGCAGCGGGAAGCCGACTCCCCCCACACCCTCCAGGAAGGGCACACCCGCCCTCCCGCCTGCTCACGGGAAAGGGGAGGGTACCAATTTGGGCCGCACTCGCTGGCCAGAACTGGGAGAAGTTGCCTTCCACGGCGCACCAGGTTTAATTGGTTAAGCAAAACGATCACCTACAATGACCTCTTGGCGGGGCAGCGGGGGTGGGGAGCTTATGTCAAGGCATTCAAGTTGCAAGTTTAACCCGCCTGTCTGGAAGTTTTTCAACCCCCACCAATGACTTCAGAGATCCGCACTTGTGTGCTCTATGGCAACCAACAAGGAGGGAAAAGGGGACCCACCCGGACCTATTCTGCGCAAGTCTTAACAATAGTCTTGGGTCTCTGACCCACCACCCAAAAAAACCAAAAAAAACAAAAACACCCTCCCGGTTTAGTGCCGCGTTTCAAACCCAGCCCCTGTCACCCCCTTCCAAGGGAAAGTGGAGTCTGGCAGGCGCGGACACGAGGCTCCGCCGGCTCCCTCCGGGGCCGCCACTCACCGGCCAGGCGAAACTGAAAGGCAGGACGATGCGATTTCGGTCGTTGCCGCGGCTGGCCTTGAGGTTGAAGGTGTTGCCCCCGATGACAGGCGTGGACCCCGAGCCGAAGCTGCAGGGCCCCCCGGCCGTGACTCGGGACTGGTACTCCTTGAGGCACACTTTGAAGTATGTGTCACACTCATCGCGGGTGCACTTGCGGTCCCCTGGGTTCCGGGCGCCGCCGCAGCAGTTCCCGTTCTGCAGCTCTCCGTTCGTGTTCTGCATGGACAGGATCTCCAACTCAAACTGACCGGAGGCCCCGCACACCTGCGGGCGAGGAGGGCAGGAAGGTCAGCACGGGAGAAAGTTGCTTGTCGCAAGGGTGGAGGTGGCAACTCCCCTCCCCGCCCGCCTCGACCGGCCCTCGGCGGGCGCCAAGGGAATTTTTTTTTTTTGTGCAAAACTGGGTTGAAGGATTTAACGTGACTGAAGCTGAAAATTCACGAGTGCGGAAAAAAAAAAAAAAAAAAAACCACGATTGCAGAGCCTGGGAACCGGGTAGGCATGAAAAACCGCTCTGTCCGTCCAGGAGGGGTCACCCTTCGGAGGTCGAGGGCTTTTCTGGAGGACCTGGCGCTCCAGCGCCCAGGTGCAGCCTCTGGGGCGCAGGGCCGGGCAGCCGGGCGTCCGAGCGCCCGCGTCTCGGGCACCGCGAGGGAAGGTAAGGAAAGGGAGAGGACAGCCGGGGGCAAGACCCGGCAAGAGGCTCCTACCTTGGCTCGCAAGGCGCAGAGCAGGGCGAGCAGGAGGCTCAGGGGGCGCCCGGTCCGGCCGCGCGCCCGTGGGGACCGCATCGCTGCGCCGCGCGCCGCGGGCACTCGGGACGCCGCCGCCGCTGCTCGCGCTGGAGCTCCCGCCCGTGCCACCGTCGCCGCTGCCCCTGCGGCCGCCGCGTCCCGGCTCTAATATACTCCGCCGATTGGAGCATGCACGACTGGAAAACAACACCACTTTTCAAAAGCTCTTTCAAGAGCGGCCCGTTCCAGAAGGCAAAGAGCCGGGCCTCCTTTTATTATTCTGATCGCTTCTGAGACGCTCCCCCTCCTCTTCACCTCCTGGCTTTCTTTCCTTCTCTCGCGCTCCCCTTCTTTTATTATTATGATTATGCGCAGCCTTTTATTCCCTTTCAGATCAGCTGCATGGAAAAGGGGGAGGGAGGGTAGGAAAAAAATCCGAGCGAGCTTGCGGGCCGGCTGCAGGTAACACAATGACGCGTGCCCGCCTGGTTCTCGGAGAAGGACCCGGAGAGCCCGTCTGGGAGCCTTGGTCCGGGCTGGCCACCTCTACCCAGCACGCCCGGCAAGGCGCATGCGCGCTTATTAATATTCATGAGAGGGCGTTCCCGGCGAGGACACGCCCTTTCCCTCCCGATTGACGGGGAGGGGAGTGCGGGAAAGAACTTGGAAGGGACGGGGCTCGGGGACGCTCGGGGTGGCGGAGGCGTCCCGGGCCGCACGCAGACCCCCGCCCTCTGGAGTGTGGGAGGGCGGGAGCGTAGCAAGGGAGAGCGCGGGACGCCCCCTCGGGGCCGGGAGTCCGGGCCCCAGGTGTAGGCGCAGGGGCGCAGCCGAAGCGAGCAGCTTCCGCTTTCAGCGCCCCCGGCGTCAGCTGCGGCTCTCGCCCGGGAGGAGGGCGCGCCCGCCGGGAGCCCGGCGCTAGCGAGTGGCAGCGCGGAGCGCTGTGCTGGCGGCGGCGAGGCGGGCGCACTTGCCGCCGTCTGCTCGCCCGCCAGAGGCGAGCTGGGCAGACGTTGCTGGGAACTTTGCAAAACTTTCCCGGAGCCAGGCTGGCCGCAGATTCGAGGGAAAGCCTCGGCCGCGCGCCATCCCTCCCTAATCCAAGTCTGCGGAGTCTCGGAGGGCTCCCAGCTTCCCCTCCAAACCAGACGGGGGCGAGGGCGGCGGGCATGCCGGGCCCGACCAAGCTTGGGAAGGGCGGGCGGCGAGGTCTGGGGGCTTGGGCACCCCGGGCCGCAATGCCGAGATTGCACCTGTAGGCGGCCTCCAAGCCCCTCTCTGGGTGGTAAGAGGTGGGCCTAGACAGGACCATTTCACCACGCCTCCCGCTGCCGAGGGGTGGCAGTGGAAACTGATGCCATTTTCCACCTCGAGGCGGGTCTTGCAATTAGCAGCGACACCCCTGGTCATAATCAAGGTCAAAGGAAACCCGCGGGCCAGCCGAAGCCTCGGTCAGCCCATCTCCCGGCGGGTTTGCTGCTGTTTTAAGGGGATCTTTTAGAGAAAACAGACCTCATGAGGGGTGAGCAGAGGTTTAGCCTTCGTATTAGACGTCATGCAGAAAAGCGTGACTACTCAGAGGCCAGTCTGGCGCTCTAGCCCTCCTGGGCTGTTAGGATATGAGCTGCACTGGGTCAAGGGAAAATAGCTTCAACATGCCGAGTTAGGAGGGCATGAAAAGGCAGGTGTTTGTAGTAATCTACTTATTGAATTTGTTGAGAAGCTAAACTATGAGCAATCTTTTCAGTGCCAGATATTCTAGAGGATAAAAGCAGCTAACTGATCTCTTTACACTGGTTCAAAACTACCAAGGGTGGCTTAGGAATCTGACTTGAAAACTCAAAGAACGCACCTGCGAATGATACTTTCTTAATGGAAATAGGCCCCATCTTGATCGTTCGTGAGAAAATCCATATTCGAGGAGCGATGTAGCCAAGAAAAGAACAAGTTCACTACTGGGCACGTTAGCTGGTTGAGGCAGCAGCCGCCTGGGCATTTTCCCTTGCTGCAGTCTCATGCCCCCTCCCCGGATTACCCAACATGCAAGGCCTCCGGTAATCAGTAATCCTGACCTTTCTGGCCAGTTTGTATGAACACCAGCCCCTACCACAAGCACTTTCTGCTCCCCAGTCTCCCCGTTGGGGTCCTCCCTAATTGTGTTTAACCAAAGGTTGAGGTGGCCTTGACATACAAAGTCCTTGACGCTCCCCGTGTTGAAACCCCTTTTAGTTCTGTGACCTGTGCCCCACATACTAAGGAAGGGGGCTCCGCAGTTCCATCTTGAAGCTTCTGTGGAGCCACCTGGTTTAGACCAGGAAGACAGGTGCCTCTGGTAGAGCTCTGGGCCACATGTGAGCCAGAGTTAGCCCCAGTCCACTGGCAGATGGAGCCCAGATTTTGAACAAGAGGTTTCATCGGGGGCTTTGACCCACTAATAAAACACTGAAACACAAAATTATCATGTTCTCATAGCAGAGTCCTTCGCCCTTTCTGAGCCTGGGAACCCTTTTTAGAGGAGATGATTGTGGGAGATAGGGGATTCTTTTGAAAAATTTCAGTTAGGGCTCTTCCAGAGTTGGGACTCCCCCAAAAAGCCGGTCACCTTAGGGCAGCGGGCATGGAGTGGAAGCTTCGTTGGCCACTTCCTCAGCCCCTGCCCTGGGGAATGGGGAACTGTGGCTGAGAACTCAAAGGTGGAGATCCCCCCCCCCCACGCTACGCCTTAGCTGCCTTTGAGCCTCACCTTGCAACTGTTAGCAAAGGTCCTGGAGAAAGGTTCTGTGAAAAATGCCATTAGGCCTCATACGCACACCTGAGAGCAAAGAGCAGCTCCTGGCCAGTTCCTGTTTGGCCCATCGCACACGCTGAATCACAACCATCCTTGCAGAGTTCCTTTAAGTTAAAAAAAAATCATTCTCTTTATCCACAAAATTTGCCCTACCTTTACTGAGTCATCAACAAACAGTAGTCTTGAACCCTCCAAAGGAATTAAGAGACGTTTAACTCGATTGTATTTAAAAATAATTAAATCAACTGAAATCTCTGGTTAACCAGGACTGTGATAAAAATCGGCTTATCAATAGTGATTGAGAACTACTGTATGGAGTAACACATAATGGTGGTAACACCTAATTTTTTTAAAAACATCATGGCGTGAAATAAGCTAGATGCAAAGACTCTAACCTATATGGATTGATTTATATAAGTTCTACAATAGGCAAAACCAGCCTATGGCAAAAAAAATCATAAAAATGATTTTGTGGGGAGGCAGAGATTGCTAGGGACTTAAGGTTTTTCTGAGGGTGGGGTAATGCTCTCAATCTTGTTGGGGGATGGGTGCATGCATTTGTCAAAATTCATTAACTGGTATACTTAACATTGGTGTGTTTCACTATATGTTCAAAAGAGAAAGAGATTGTAGATAAATATTCCCTCAAAGTCACTTATCTGAATATAGAAGCCTTTATGACAGGCGATGCCTACAACTTCAGCACCCATAAACATAACAGAGCAGACAGCATGGCGAGGTAGGTAAACTGTGTGCTAAAACAATAGGAAAGCATTCGGGACAGAATCTAGGCAGTATACTTGTGCTCACTGAAAATTTCTTTCAAATTTCTCTATATTTGAAAACGTTCCTTATAAAAGGTTGAGGAAAATATATACTAGAGACTGTGCCAGGTGCCAAGACTATGGGACAGCACACATAGGCAAGTGCTACAAAGCGTATAATTGAAAGGACTGATGACAGTTTTAGTTACAGGAGTTACAGGCATGAAGGAAAGGAGTGTGGTTCCTTTTCCTTACTGTTTTTTTCTAATTCTTTTATTCATTCCAATGAATAAGAAAGGCCCAGGTTATAGAGAAAGGACATGTACAATAGCCTTTAAAACTCTACTGCCTTTTTCCTTGTTTACCACTGCAGAGAATTCAAGTTCTCCATGGGTAGGATATCTTTCTGCATCCCAGCTACAGCCAAAGGGTGCTCCTGTGTCCTTCAGGTTGACCTCTTGCGCCCCCATTAGCACCTACTCAGTGTCAGGCCTTCTGTTGGAAGCATAGCAACTGAACGCACAACCATGGGTTCTTCTCATTCTTCCATATTACAAGAAATTCTGCATGGAAAAAAAAAATCTATGGACTACAAATTAGACATTAAAAATCAGGTTAAAATGAGAGCTCCCACAACAACCCCAGGCCATGAGTTTATTTATTCAAAAATAAATTGAGTAGACCCAGCCACAGTTTTTTCAAAGTTTTGTTTTACATACATAAGAAAAGTGAATTAATTTTTTGAAACCAAAACCATGAATTTCTTGTATTATGAAGAGTGATCTTCTATGGGCTCATTTTAAACGTTGTTTTGGTTTTCCCTTGAGCTCAAATATTTATAATTCTGCCCACTCTGCCTCAATTCTGTGTCACAGTCGCTGTCAGGGTAATTTGTCTACATCTCCTTTAACAAACCAATCACAGAAGTCACCAAAAACCCCAGATGCAAATCCATCAACTATGAGATTAATATCCTCACTTTACTTTTCAAGTTATGAACAAATATTTGTGACTTTTTACAGTTCTACTGGAGCTGCGAGGTGGGGAGGCATGGTCTCACTTGTAAAATGTATTATTTTCATAGAGTTGAGTGTTTTTTGAAAATGGGAAATCTCAGGAGTAAAATTGGCATTCTCAAAACAACTAGTGACTCACCTACCCTCCTTTTCATGGTGCTGATGCCTGCTTTGTGGAGGACACCTGAGTGACTTGACCCATAGAAATGCTGTGATAACTGGTCTTCCTTTTTCATAAAAAAATAAATTGGTCCATTTGTACAGTTGACCGATTTAAATACAATAACAATTTTCTATAATTGTAAAGGGTGACTAAGCTCTTACAGGCCTTTTCATCTCCTAAAAGGCACTGGAAATTACACTTCCAGGAACAGGTAGCCTTTGGAAAGTACCACAATCCAGTGTACTCCATGAACACTTTTTCATCTCACTTGTTGGCTTTTCCAAACAAATGTAAAACCAAACCTTCCTCCAGATCTAAAAAAAATTGTAGCTGGTTGGAACTTAACAAAAGGAGAGTTACATATATTTAGGTGTCTAAGAGAATTTCAGAACATATATTAACGTGAGAATCAAGGAAAAGCAATTCTACCTGCTAAGGGCATGAAATCGACAGAACTTCGAATCACAGCACTCCATATTTGGGTGAATGGTCCTTGATAAATTACGTGACCAAGTCTGTGTTTGACACTTGTGTTTTCGAGCCAGTGGTTTCTTTCCTAATGGCTTTCTCCAAGTTTGAAGTTATAAAGAACACCAAAACCGAATGATCACAGTGGTTCTATTTAAGTTTTCATTTGAAAGGTAAATAATTAATTTTATTGTTTCATGCTAAGAGATTTTAAAGCAGGATAAAGAAATGTTAGCTTCAGCACAGAATTATCGGCATGATATAAATTTCCAGATCTTTAGATATTAATCATAATGTAGGTTTACTGATATATAGATTTATATCAGTGTCAGTCAGAAAGGATTTCAGAGCACTAGTGAAGATTCTCTTTTTATTTTGAAAGTATAGAAAGTTAAGGCACAGGAAACGTAGAATGATTATGAAGCTGAAAGTTTAATTTCTGAAAGATGATTACTTTATGCAAGTAAAAGTCATAAAATCTAGAGAAGTCAGCTACACTATTTCAGCGTGGTTTGGCTAAATCTCATGTGAAGAGGGGCTCTGAGTCTTTACTAGACCACACATGTAATATGCCGTAAGAATACTGTTTGGCTGCTACAAGGGTAGGGCTCAGTCTGAGGCTGCATTTCGAGAAATATAGGAGTTTGGCAATCAGAGAAAAACCATAATGCTTGCGTATCCTGCACTAGCCTTAACACAGCTGGAGGGCTCTTTTCAGCTCTGGGGACTATTTTTTGAAATTGTGGTAAAAGACACATAACATAAAACTTATTTTTTAGTTTAGTAGCATTCAGTACATGTGCTTTGTTATGCAAGATTCTCTAGAACTTTTCATGTTGCAAAACTGAAACTAAGCCTAGTAAGCAGCATCTCCCTTTTTGCCCCTCTCCTTCCTCCTGGGCACCAGGCAGCCAACATTCTATTATCTGTTTCTGAATTTGACAACTCCATGTACCTCATGGATGTGTTTTTTGTACTGTGTCTATCTCTTTTGTGATTGCTTAACTACATCTAGCATAGCAGCCACCAGATTCACCCGTTGTACTGTGTGCTGATTCCCTTTATTTTTAGGGTTGAGTTCCATTATATATTTAGGTCACTTTTTGTTTTTTCACCTCCTGATGGACTTTTCGGTTTACCTTTGGCTACTGTGAATAATGGTACTATTAATACAAGTGTGCAATTATCTCTTTGAGACCCTGCTTTTAATTGTTTGGGTATATACTAGGCATCACTTTTAAGAGTAATATTGACCAGCTGGGTCATGTCTAGAAAAGGGCAGGGAAAGGTCTAAAGATTAGGCCTTTAAGCAGAGCAATTAAAGGATTTGGAGGATCTATTTGGAGAAGTTCTACAGAGCTATAGCCGCTGTCTGCAGCATTGGAAAGTCTGACTTGAAATGCTGCAGTGGCTCAGGGGATGGGGTTACAAGGGATTTGATTTTGACTCAATCAAAAGACAAATTTTGTTTCCTTAACATAGTAAGAGAATATGAGACTACTTTGGGGAAGGTAGTTGAACAGAGACTGCTCAAGACCATTGTCAGCAGCAAAGGAGAGAGGGAACTGCCATGTTCTGCATGGGACATTGAGCCAGGTGATCTGAGAACTTCAGCAAATGAATCAACTCTAGATGACACAGAGCTGGTGATCACAGCCTTGGTCTAGTTACACTCTGACTCGCTTTTCTGAGCGCAGTCTGAGGAACAATGACTTTGGCATCACCTGGAGGTTCGATAGACATTAAAAATCTCAATCCCTTGTCCCAGAGCTCCTGAATTAGGATCCCCAGGTGATTTGCATGTACATTAAGATCTTAGAAGCCCTGATTTAACTGTATCAAGATAAGATGGTCTATTCTTAGGTAGAAGTTACCAAATGACCTTACACTGAATAATCTCAGCTGAGATAATCCATGACCAGTCATCTCTAGCTGACCTAACAGCTGACCACAGACCACAGACCAATGAGCAAGTCCAGCTGAAATCAGCCTGATAGATATGGATCAGCAGAATCTTCCAGGCAATCCCTAGACCTGTGAAAAATAATGCTGATTCTTTTAAGTCAAGTTTGGGACTGGTTTGTTGTGCAGCACTATTGTGACAATAGATAACTGATACAACCTCTGAGGGGAAAATTTTACAAATACAAACAGGCCCACTAAATGTTACCTTGCACCCATTCAGTGAATGGTAATTACTACTAGGAAACTTCTGTGAGCTACATGAAGCCTAGGGTAACCAAATCTAACAGCCTCCCCTTGAGAAGAAAGCTGAAATGTAAGTTAAAGTGTTTTTATAGAAATAATCTTGCATCTGTTCCAAATGATCTTCAATAAGTTATCTGCAGGCTCCTCTAAATCCTGATAGTTATGGCAGCTTCTTCTATTCAACCTACTGCATAGATTGACCAACACTCCCCATTCTTTAATAAATACTAACTGCTCCTCACAGTGGAGTGCTCTGGCAGCTGGTAGAGTAAATTACCATGAGCTTGTGCAGTTCTGTTCCATGGAGGGTGGACTGTTACACTTTCCAATAGTCAGTTGGGTGGGTTCTCAAACCTGTAGATGCCAGTTGTACTTGTTATTGTAATTACATCATTTAAGGCAATATTACAAAAACTGATGAAATACGAGTGCTAAGAGAAAGATGTTGCTTCTGTGCAAACTAAGTTGAGCATAACTTGATGAAAATGAGTAGCTAATGTTAAATTCTTGCAGAGTGAATGTGCACAAGGCAACTTTAAAGAATATGAAATTGTCTGAGAAATGGGATCCTGCATTCAGATTGCTTTCTAAGTAATCCAACTTAAGGAATGAGAAATATAAATTGATGTGTTATAGATGTGATAGGATGCAATTTTGGCAACTTAAAAAGTTTTTGTTTTAGATCAAAAGATGGGCAAATAATATCCTTCATAGGTTTTATGTTGAGCTAAACCACTTTTGCATCATGTTTTCTAATTCCACCTTTAGTCACTGTTTTTTGATTAACCAACCAATTACCAGTGATGATTGAAACTAATAGAAATAAAACTGAGAAGTTTTTATTCTATTAGTGGAAACTGAATCTATTCCTAACATACACCTGGAACACTATTAGTAGTTGCTGTATGAATTCATTTAAAAGGATCACTTGTAAATTTCTGGCAATATATATGATAACCAAACTAGACATGTTTTCACACATCAGTGTTTTAATATTAACTTTAAACCAGTAACTTAGAAGCCAAAGGAATGGCTTAGCCTCATAGTAAACCTCTTTAAATATTGCTACTTTATACCCGACCTTTATGAAAGGCCAAAATTACAGGGTTGGGCATTACTGATGTATTAGAATTACGAAGAAGGCTCATTAAGCTCTAGGTTGTGAGGCTCCACCACAGATCTTTCATTTAGTAAATTTGAGGTCAGACCCTAGAATTTACATTTCTAACAAGTTCCCAGGTGATGCTATTCCAAGGATCAAACTTTGAAAGTCTCTAGACACATATATCCTGAAGATAGGCAGTTACTAAGGTCATCTGGCTCTGGTAATATGGTCAGCTGTTCACCAACTATAGGAGCATGTGATGGTCCTGCCCTTCTGCTTACTACTGAAAAATGAAAAAAAATAAAATAGCAGAATTACAGTGACATTACAGTGAAAGCAACTGGAAGGGCCAGGAGTTATACAAATTCTTCTTCCTACCTTTCATGACCTTCTGGATTTATCTTCTTTATAAACAGTGAAATTCACTCTTTAGAGTGTGCTGTTTTAAAGACATACCATAATAATCATAATCACCACAATCAAGACAAAAGATATTCCCATCACCGCTAACTCCTGACATGCTACCCCATGGAACTCAACCCCTCCCTCTGTGTCCTACAACTGCCCTTTCTAGAATGCTACAGAAGGAAAGCCATCCAGTACGCAGCATTTTGAGTCTGGCTTCCTTCACTTAGCATAATACATTTGTGACTCATCCATGTTGTATCAATAGTTTTGAGCCCTTTTTTGTTCGAATGGTTTACAACACAGGAAGCACCACAGTTTACACATCCCGCATTGAGAGATGTGTGGGTCACTTCATTTCTTACTGGTTATGGAAAGAGCTGCCAGAGGTGCCTGTAGACAAGTTCTTGCACAAACATAATGAAGTGGGATTTCTGGGCCATACGGGAAGTGATGTTTGACTATAGGAAACTACCAAACTGTTTTTGAGAGTTCCTGCACCATTTTGCATTCTTTCCGGGAGTGTGCAATGGATGAGTAATTCTTTTCAAGCAGTATGAGCCACACACACACTCTCCAGGTCCTCAACACACACATCGTGAGGCTGGGACACCTTTCACTTCAGGGACCTCACTGAGGACCTTCCTCAGCAGGAGCCACTTAAGACAAGGCCGAGGTCAGAGGTCTGAGAAAATCAGAGAGGCTGGCCTCACCTCTCTGGCCCCTCTTGGCCTTTAAACTCATCTGTTCAGGTCCATGTGCCGCCAAATTGAAGAAGTTTTGAGCCCACCTCTCCCCCCAGCAACTGTGCAATCCCCAAACACCACCCTCCCTCCCAGTTTAGGCTTTGTTGTCAGATAATGACTTTCAAAAGAAGCCCTTGCCTGAAAAGGAGACTAAGCAAAGCTCTCAGGTCAATCTTCAGCAGATACACTGAGTCACAAAGCTCCTGCAAATCCTTTATTCTCTCCTCCAAACAGCTGCTGGGGCAGCACCCCGCCCCCAGCTCTGCCCCCAGTGGAAACCTGAAAGCTATTCATATCATTTAATCCTGCAGAAAATCCTCTTCATGCTCTCGCGCTCTCTCTCTCACAGAGGTGCAGCCAGCCTAAGTAAACCTGGGCTTAATTCCTATGTTGGAAAGCAGATGAGAGGTGTTGCATGATTTGACATTCTATTCAAGAAACTGACTCTTCCCTAATCAAGAAGCTGACACTTGTAATTACGAGTAACGTTTCGATTTTCCTTTGCTGCGCAACCTGAAAAGATAGTCAAAGAGTAGAGGCAAGTGGGGATACCTTAGGAGAGTTCAGTTGTCTTTCTATCTAGATATCATTTCCCTTAAGGATCTATGAGATTTTTTACATTTTATCCTAAATATGCTGGAAGAAAACTCTGACTAGTTAACTCTACTGCCAATCATGGAACATATTTTAGACCTCGCACCTATGAGATCTTGTTGAGTTTTTTTTTAATTGAAGAAAATTGGTCATAAGATCCCATGGACATTAAATCTACTCTTTTTATTCTAGAAATTATTGCTATGCAGCATTAGCACCTACCTGTAGACCTCTTCAAGTCTTTCCAGGCTGGGAGAAGACTCCCTATAAGAGTTTCATAGTTTCTACAGTTCCAGAAAAACAGGAGAAGTTGCGTGTATACTTCAAAGAATAAATTCTTCCTAGGTTGTTTCAGGACCCAAGGAATATTTAGAGAAGAAATCATCCCAGGTGGCTAATTAAGGGTGATTTCTTTATAAGGAAAATTATTATAAGAACCTCATGAAAATCCCAATCCCCTGGTAGGCCATATTTATTAAACATCTACTAAATATAGGCTGGTTCCAGAGAAACACAAACGTAAAGTACCCTGGTAGGCTTTGTAGACATAGGGCAGGTGAAAACAAATCTGTAACTGGAGTATTAAATGTGTAGTCAATATGTACAACCTTAGCTGCACACTGGAATCACCTGGGGAACTTTGAGAATTATTGATGCCTGAGCCCCACCCCCAAGAGAGGTGGATTTAATTGGCCTAGGTTGCATCTTGGGCACAGAGACTGTTTAAATCTTCCAATGCGTAGCCAAGGTTGAAATCTACAGCTTTATTTAAATATATCATGTATTAAACAAGTGAAAAAAAAATTCGTTATATTACCAGAAGCTTCTCTTTCACAGAAGCCCCAACTGATGGTGCCATGGTCTAGGAATGTCAGGGGAGAAGAAGCTCTAGGGCCTATAACCACACTAGAATCTAGAGTTGTGTTGAGAGAGAAACTGAAGGTAATGCCACATTGCCCCCTACAAGTACAGACAAATGTACCCGGATAATGGAGGAACCAGAAATAGAAAAATGTGTTTCTTGTGGACAAGGCTTTGTAGATTAAAGTTACTTTCACATTTATTTTTCTCATATAAATACAGAGGAAATAAAGATTAAAAATCAGAAAGACCTGGGTGAAAATTCCAGCTCTCCTATTGATTAGCTCTACAATCTTTCACAAGTGACTTTACCTTTCAAAGCGTTTTTCTTCATCCATTGAGGGGGAAAAATAACAATACCTTCCTTCTTGGTTGGTTGGGAAAAATTGAATAATATATATAAGGTACTTAGCTTGATGAGCTTGCTAAGCTGTCTGCAAGGCCTACTTGCCATAATATTGTCATCCTTCTTATCGTGATTGTTGGCAGGGTGAGGAGACCTAACCTCAATCAAGGGCTATCTGAGAAGGAAAAATGGGTGAAGTGTATTGTGGATGAACAAAGTAGGAAATAAAAATAGTAGAAAAAAAATCCAGAAGCCAGAGTCAAAGGAACTCTTGTGCAAAAACGATTGGTCCACTTGAGCTCTAAGTTTTATTTAGGAAGAAGTTCTCTCAACCAGGAAGAAAGATATATAATTAAAAACTTGTTGCATTGATTTTGAGTTGGGATGGATGCATCTAGGAACAGAGACTCTTGAATGAAGCATGGCCAGGGGTGGAGGGGAGGCTAAGATCAGGGACAGAGCTGACCCCTGGGCTTCAGTGAGCTACCCCTGGGAGAGAGGAGTGACCTGGAAGAGGAGAAAGAGGACCCCCTCCGGTATAGTACGTGTGTTTGAGACTTCACACTTGGCAATCATAAGTAGTACTATTGAGCAGGAAGCCGAGGGAAGTGAAGTCAACTTAGTTTCAAACTGAGGAGGCTGATGAAGATCTTCATCTTAGCTCAGACTCCTCTTTAGTTTTCTGGCCTTGTACCTACTCTTCCTCTGAACTGCCGTGGAAAAATGAGAACACTGACCAGTGTTCTTCCAAAGATCAAAGGCAATGTGTCCTGTTGGTTTTATGGCCTCACATGGAGACACAAGTGATTTCCACCCTCTTTCTCACTGTGAACAAGGTGCTGAGCCTCTGGGAATGTCCATCCTGCAGTTTACCAGGTCCTTTCAGTCTGCCATCCCAGAGAGATGCTAAGCGGTTTTCTGAGGTCCCTCTCATTTTCCACTTGTCATATTAAGTATGCACATAAACCACCTTGAGAAGTACAGATTGGTGTCCTTCCCCAGTGTGACTCAGCAAGGTTTGGGGGTGGGGAGAAAATTTTCTGGGTAACAAGTTTCCAAGTGCTGCTGCTGGATTTAGGTGCCTACACTCAGTAGACCTGACACAGCCTCTGCTATTTCCCAAGCTCTGAATCCTTGAGTGTGGACTTTGCTTGTCTCCTAGGGAACAGATGGAGAATTTTTAAATTCTCCAGGGGATGCTAGTTGAGACTCTTGCCTCAGATGCAGCTTCTCAGGAGAAATTTATCAGTGGGACTCAATGGCTGGTTATTATGGAGGTGATTTTGTGGGAAACACCATGTGCCACATGGACAACCATTGCTTACTCTATCCCATCTAAGCAGATGAGATATGAGATATAAGATGGGGGTAGATGTATCAGAATTTTGTAAGTTTAAAATGTGCATTCCATTTTATTTTTCAGTACTAGAGATTGAATCCAGGGCCTTTGCAATGAGCTACATCCCCAACCCTTTTAAACATTGTTTAAAATACTTTTGAAACAGGGACTCTCTACATCACTAAATTGCCCAGGCTGGATTCAAACTTGCAAACTTCCTGCCTCATCCTCCCAAAGTACTGGAATTATGTGTTTTTGGTTTTGCAACTGGGGATTTTGGAGGAGGAACACAACCTTCTCCTAATGATGTCTCTGACAATCTTGTCCACTCTACTAAGCTTCCTTGGTGTTTGCGTCTCACAACCAAAACTTTCCACAAGGGTTCCTTTTTCCTCCTTGATCTGCCAGGGTGAAATTCTCAGTTTGCTTTGACTCTAACTCGCTGTCTTTCTGGACCTCATAAATAGCACTTATAAAGTATAGAGCTGTCTTTTTAAAGGAGCAATATGTAATCTGAATGTTTGGCCAAAACAAAGCTGGGTTAACAATAGTCCTACTTTTTCTTTCCTGCATGTGGATTTTTGGAGTCTGGTTACCAAACCAAGTATAAAGTTGTGTTGATTTTTGCAGACTCAAACGTTCCCTGATGAATGGCTGAGCTGAGAAATCAACAGGCTGGAGTGTGGTGTAAACAAGGCCTTCTTAACTCCTGGTTGGGGTCTGTAATTGCTTTGCTAGCTGAGAAGCTGCAGGGTAGAATGACCTCACCTAACCAGTCTCCTTCTGCAGACCCATCACTGTCCCAAGGTAGCCTAATTGGAAGGAGGCCTGGTGTCCTCACGGAAAAGGGTATTTCTTGAGCAACAACTGGAGTTTAAATTTGATCTCTATCTTTTGAAGCCAGAAACTTTTCATGTGTGTCTTTAAAGAAAACTGTGATTTTTTTTTCCTAGAGCAAAGCAGCAATTTGAAGGCAGGATTCTATTAAAAACAGACAAATAATTCCCATTCCTTCCTGGTCCTGCCTATTGTTTTTCTAAGTTTGTTTGCATTCCCAGGTTGAATCCTTCTGGCTCACCCTCCAGAGGGAAGGTCCTGGCCACTGCTGACTATCCCTCGAGTAAGGTCCTTGGGGAACACATCCTGTTTCTCCATCTAAGAGGCATGGGGAGGATGTGGGAGAATGTCTCCCCATTTGGAGAGTTCTTTTATTTCCTCTCCATGTTTTGTCTGTAGACAGTTTTAGTGTTCTTAAGAACTGTTCTAGGAAGAAACATTGGTCCAGAGCCAATGTCCCTTATAGACAATAAATAGTAGACTATGGGGTCGATGTAAGGGACCCAAGACCATATTCAACAAGTAATCCACTGTATCCCTCATACATACACATTGAACACAATATCCGATACTGGTGTGTGCTTTGCAGTGCAGACAGTGGGTCATGCCCTATGTGCCACACACATACCAACGAAGGCCCCTATAGTCACAAGTCCATGGCACCTTTTCCCCAAGGACCCCTGATTTGTTCAGCACACTTCATTCTGCCATTCTGTGACTTAGACCTGAGAAGCTAGAGGCATCACAGTAGGCATTCCCAAATCAAGAGCTAACTTTTCTTAGCCAGTTATGGTGGTGCATGATTTAATCCCAGCACCCTGGAAGGCTGAGACAGAAGGATTGTGAATTTGAGCCTAGTGAGCCTGGGCAATTTAGTAATTTAGCAAGACATTGTCTTAAAGTAAAAAATAAAAAGGGCTGAAAGTATAGCTCAATGTGAAGGCCCTGTGTTTAATTGCTAGTCACACACACACACACACACACACACACACACACACATACACACACACACACTTTGACTTTTCTTTTAAAATTAAAATATTCTGGACACAGAGACATGAAGACATGAAAATGTTATCACCTTCATGTGATTTGACTTTTTTCTGAGGGCTGCATCCCAGGGTCAGCACAGGGAGAGCAGTCCATTTTGTTGTAGAGCCCTCTCTCTGTGGAGAGTGCAAAATCTTGCCAGTAAATACAGAGCCTGTTGGTTCTGCACACAAGTCGCCTTGTGCTTGCTGAGCAACTTCCTAACTGAGAATTAATGAGTGAGGAAACAATTTTTTCTCAGTCTAAACATGAAAGAGCCACTACTGATTAGATATATCTAGGACAGAATCACTTCTCCTAAGCTTTAAACTGAAACCCCTAAAACTCCTTTCCAGCATAGTCTAAAGACAAACGGGCAAGTTGTATTATTTCCAACTTGCCTTTTCCTTAGGGAAAACTGGTGCAGTCCGAGCCTGGCAGACACAGCTCTGCGCATCCTGATAAAGATAGGAACTTTAGGCTAGCAAAAAAAAAAAAAAAAAAAAAAAATCCAAATAAACAGATTTTCAAACAAACCAGCTTTCCTTTTGGTAGCTGAAAAGGAAACCCCACATCCAGGAGGAATGCAGATCAAAGCAAAGTCTTCAAATGATGCAGAAACACATAAAATAACAAACAAGCTTGGTGGGAAAAGGGAACTTTTTGTAAAAGAATAGGCCTCTTCATATTACACTGAAATTGAATGCAAGATTGCAGGCATAGATACATGAGTTGAGAATACAAAGCTATAGTTTCTTTTCCCTTTTTTGGGGCTGAGAGTATACCTTTAATAGGTCACACTGGAAGCCACTAAAAGCAACACACAAAAGATCGGTCCTTTGTTGGAAACTTTGCCTAGTTTACCTTTTGCAGTCCCCTTTGCCTCTCTTTCTTGCCATAAAGTGGAAAGAATAATTAGTCCATTTTGGCTGTAAAAGTGGAACCCGAATTACCCTGGTCTCTAAGCATTCCATGTCAAAAGCTGAGCCTTTTATTAATTCTTAAAAACCCAGTTCTATTTACAAGTGTTCTCAGCTGAGGTACAGCTTTTATATTGCAGCCACGATGGTATTTTCATTCAGAGGCCATCACTTCCTGCTTGTTAGAATTTGTTTGGGCTAAATGCTCCGATGGATCATAGTTAGCAAGGTACATAACCAGTCTTACAATATTTTATCCTTGGGAATTAAGTCCATTTCTAACCTATCTCTGTTGATAGGTGCTGAGTGGGTACTGAAGACGTAGAATAGGATTGGGTGTGTTTGCTCTCTATTTAAAATTCAAGTTCACAGTCATTGTTAAGTGTCTTGTACTTTTTGAGAACCCCTGGAATGAGTACTTAGGGTCCTCTTTAAAGACCTTGAGGTGTTAAGTGGGCATTTCTTTGTGCTTTCAGCCTGTGTGTTCCCTTCATTTGGAAAGGGAAGCTGATTGTCAGCTTTGGGTAATTTTTAGTAACTTAGCTCTCAAAACAGCATTAGAATTGCTTAAGGAAGATACCTGAGGATTGTTCTTCAAAGGAGAATTTTGGGTCCCTGCATGTACTAGCAGGTTATCTTCAAATATATTGGCTATTGCCAGATTGTTCCCCCTCGTTGTTACACTTTGCACTCCTGCCACGGTGGAACCATTCTCTGTGCTACTGTCTCCTATTCTTCCTAATGCTAGTAGCCTACAGGAGCATTTTTTAAACCAGTGTTTTGATAATTGAGAAATGGTGTTTTGTTTCCAGTGGTCCTTCCATGCTTACCTGGGAGGCTACCTTTATAGAAGTTATTTATTAGATGTTTGGATTTCCTCTTAAGTGAATCACATCTTTTGCCCATCTTTATTCCTTATACGTTATTTGTCTTTTTCTTAAAGATTTATAGGAATGATTTCAGTGTTCTGGGCAGAGATTCTTTGTCATTCCAAGGATCAAAAATATCCTCTTTCTCTTGGCACCTTGACTTTTTCACTGTTTGTTTTTTGCCATTTTTCTTTTTCTTTTTTCTTTCTTTTGAGGTGGGTCTCACTATGTGGCCCCAGCTAGGACCTGACTTGTGGTCTCCTCCCCCGACCGCCCGTGTAACTGGGATTACATTGTGCACTACCACCTCTGACTGTGACTTTCTCACTTTTTAATGGAGTCTTTTGAGATATAGTAATGTTAAATTTTATTATGGTTTCATTTATTAATCTTTCATTGATAACCTATATTTTTTGTGTATGTTGTTAGGGAAATCTTCCTTACCTTCAAATCATAAGCAGATTTTTCTACATTGCTCTTATTCTACATTAGGCCTGTAGACTACCGGGAATAGAGTCTTATGTATGAAACAGAGCGGGGACGACAGTTAATAAGCCACCCTGCCAGCCTCATTAATACATAGTCCACTGTTTTCTCAGCAATCTGTAGTACCTCTTCTGTTATATGTCACATTTTCTTGTATCAATGGGACTGTTTCAAAGGTATCTATTCTGTTTGGTTAGTCTTCACTTATCCCTATGCCAACACAACACTGTATTGCTTGTCATCTTTATATACAAAGTACTTAGTAGAATGAATTTCTCCATTCATCCTCATTCCTCCCTCTTAAAATTGCCTTCGCTAGCCTTGCGCCTTTGCTTTTGCATATAGATTTTATAACCTGATTGTCAAAGTCCATGAAAAACTGTAGATACTTTCGTAGGAATTACATTTAAATTACATTTTAATTTGCAGAGTGATGACTTTACAGTTTTAAATCTACCCCTATGGTATGTGAACATGGTAGTTTGCTTTATTTATTAGTTATTTGTTAAAGCCCTTCATTAAAGGATTGGTCTATAAAATATTTGCTTGCTCTTTTGTTAGATTCCTAGGTCCCTTATGTTTTTTGTTTTGTCAGTTTTTTTGCAACTGACTCTCATGTATGTATTTATATCTATTTCCAAATTTAAAATGTGCTAGGTACTAGGGGAACATATTTGTTAGCTTTTTGTCACTGTGTTGGTTATGTTTTCTAGGAAAAGAGAATTGATGGAATATCATTTATGCAAGAAATTCTTTCTAGCTTATAGGGTGAGAGGTGGGAGAGTTTACAATGGCTCCTGGATGGCCACTGTGGGGTGTTAGAGTCAGACTGAGGTGGAAAGTCCAGTAGCTGCTCAGTCTAGGAACCTGGAAGCTGTAGTGCAAGAGGGGCCAAGGATATACCCATAGTCCAAGTCAAAGGCCTAGAAGCTCCTAAAAGACTTGTGGGTATGAATCTGGGTTGTAAGGCTGATGAAACCATAGACAGTTAATAAGCCACCCTGCCAGACCATAGAGTCTGATGTCCATAGACAATGGCAGCGAAAGATGTACGTGCTCAAGCCAAATGGAACTCTTCAAACATGTGTCCACTTCTTTCTTTTTTCCCTTTCATTCCATCAAGACTGCAAGCCGACAGCTGGGGTGGGTGTTATTTCTTCAGTTTGCTGACCTACATGCCAATCACCTCTGGACACACCCCGCAGACACAGCATACATGGAACTCAGCTAGGCCCTCCGGTCAAGTTGATATATCATGAGTAGCAATCACAGTCATCAGATCAAAATACATGAGAAAAACAATTTAAAGGAGGAGAGGTTTATTCTGGTTCTTGGTTTCAGGTGTTTCAGTCCATGGGTAGCTGGCTTCATTGCTTTTATACTGTCCTTTTTTTGGTACCAGGAATCAAACTCAGGACCTTGCACTTGCCAAGCAGGTGCTATGCCACTGAGCTATATCTCCAGCCCTTTCATTGCTCTTAGACTTGTGCTGAGGCAGAATTATGGTGGAAGCATGTGGCGGGCAGAGTTGCTCACATTATCATTGCCAGGAAACAAAGAGAAAAGCTTCTCCTTCCTTTTCCATGTTATAAGCTTTTGTTACCCTCTCTGGTGGTGCTGACTACATTCAGGGTGGGTCTCCCCCGTCAATTTGCTGTCCCACATGCCAGTTGTCTCTGGAGACCTCCTCCCAGACATACCTACACAGGTGTTTTACTAATGTCCTAGGTGTTTCTCAATTCAATGTGGTTTGTAATCAAGATTCACCATCACAGGGGCTGTATAAAATATAGCTCTTGTTTATGTATCTAATACTCCACTGTGGAGCAAAGACAGATGCAACAATGGGAATACACAGGCATCCTATGGTCATTGCTAGAGTGAGTTGATGCTGATTGCACAGAGGCAAGGAGAGGTCACAAGCAGACTGAGTCAGTTGGGGAAGGTCTCATGCAAGAGGGAATTAGAAGTTTGAGCAGGATTTTGCTTAAGAGATGAAACAGTAGTTGAAGAAAGCTTATAAACATGAATTCATTCAAACCCGCCTGACATAGGGTGGAGGGCAGTGACAGTGAAGTTCGTGGCTGTTGGCAATGGCTGTGAGTGTCAGGAGGAAGTTTTGTGCTTCTGTTCTCCAATAAGCCTTCCAAAGCTGGAATACAGGTTGGACCTTGGTATTTTGACTATTCTCTTTCTATGAAAAGGTAAGTTAGGCAGGAAAAAGAAGCTTATCTCATGATAAATTTTCCAAACCCATTTTGACTCAGAGGTGGATATGAGCTGAGATAAAGTAGTTTTTCTGTATAAAATCAAATGAGTTCAAGACAACATTTTAGAATTAGAGTGTAGAGAAGGCATCAATTTCAAATGTTAAGAAAAAAGGAAGTTCTAGGGATTGGCAAAGACAGATAGCCCAAGGACGATTCCACAATATATCCTCTTTTTCCCTTCATTTTATTTATGTTAAAAGTTTTGTGTGTGTGTGCGTGTTGTGTGTGTGTGTGTGTAATATAGTTTTATTTTATTTTAATGGATGCATAAAACCACAAGTGTTGTAAATATTCATGAGGCACCATTGTTTTGATACAGGTATACCTTGTGTGATATATAAAGTAGGTTAAATATATCACCTCAAACATTTATCTTTTCTTTGTGGTGAAAACTTTAACAGTACTTTCTTGTAGCTTTTTGAACTACACAATACATAACTGCTACTTATAATGACCCTACTGTGCAATAGCAATAGCAGTAGTAGTAATCTTATCTAACTACAACATTGCACCCATTGAGCAACCTTTCCTCAGCTCAAAAGTAACTTATCATCTGGAGTTCTCCATGTATTTTTTTGGAGTTTCTGAGGTCACACGGTAGTGGTACCCCTTAGGGTTGATGGGGCAATGTGAGTGAATTCTAATTGTGTTAGCTTTCTGTGTTTGTAACAAAACACCTGAGAATAACAACTTACAGGCTCACTCTATTGCCGTGGGCCTATGTTGAGGCAGCCTATCCTGGCAGAAGAGTGGGGGACTGGTAGGTGAAAGCTGCTCACCTCGTGACAGCCAGGAACCTCACAGAGGGGAAGAGGCTCAGAATTTCCAAGGTTGCATATGCATGATGCTTTCCTTCCAACTGGCCCCTACCTACTAAGTTTCCATCACATCCCCTTAATGCCCTCAAATTATGAATTCTTTGATGGACTAACCTACGGGTGAAATTTATTTATTTATTTATTTTTTATTTTAAAGACAAAAGAATGGAGACATATGAACCAGAATAAGCCATAAACAATATCAAAAATATAAAATTATATAGAACATAGTAGGGAATTAGCACTGGATGGATGTTGTATTACATAATGTTATCCTCACATTAATTATCACACAAACATTAAAGGAAATACCAAACTATAGAGAACACAGTAGGGAATTAGCACTGGATGCTGCATAATATAAAGTTATCTTCACTTCTGTTAATACACAAACGATTGAGGAAATACAAATTATAGAGAACATAGAAGGGAATTAGCTCTGGATGCTGTCCTACATAGTGTTACCTTCACTTGTTACTCAGTTACACAGATGATGGCCCATTTCATCATTCAATTTTCTCCTCCCTCATCTCCGTTGCCCTACCACTCAATCAGTCATCTTTCCTGTGACAATAACTGTATTCCTGGGTTCATCTATACCCCTGGACTCTCGCCTTGGGAAGAGACATAGCTAACTCAGACCATACTATAGCATACATGGGTATATACAAACTGCCATGGTCGGAGGTGGAAAAGCACCTATGCTCACAGCGGACCGCCCCACTCTGCCCCGTTGCCATGCTATGGGTGGGGGCAAGTCTAGTCCGTGGGGCACCCTCAGTGGGGCCCACAGCAGAGCAGCCATGGGGCCCTCAGCAGAGCAGCCGCAGGGCCTACAGTGGAGCAGCCACGGGGCCCTCGGCTGCACGTGCCCGTGGAGGGCCCTCGGTGACCCATTTGGCTCTGTCTACAGGTGAAATTTAAACCCCCATGATCCAATAACTTCCAAAAGCCTTCTGCTCTGAATATCTGAGACTTTGAGGAGGACATTTGAGATTCAAACCATAGCAGTGACCATCATGAAGAAGTCTGATTATTATTCTCCATGATCTGGCAATTTATTTTTTAACCTCTCAACATTTTCTTGGCAAGTTGTGTACATTCTCCTTTCCACGAAGCATAATCCACTTTGTTTCCTGGCAGAGCCAGGCTGTGGAAAAAAAGACGACCTATCTCAGCCCCTTTGTGGCTGTGTCTTGACAGTGACAGGGGAGATGACAGGGACTGGGGCAAAGAGGAACATCGTGAACTAGAGGTGTTGCTGCCAGCTGGCAGAGGAGGACTCAAGTAAGTGTGATTTTCTCTTTTACAGCTTGGGAGATAACTCTGTGAAATAACCAGGGACCTGTCCTAGCTCTATAGAAATCCAAGTAGTTATCACTTCTTGGGAATACTGATGTTCCTGAGAGATAGGGATAGACAGTTTTGCTGTATTTTTTCCTCTTGGAACTAAGGGTCTTGGGACATCCACAGCCTTCACTCCTTCCCATCACCACGAACCCCTGCTCCTTCACGTGTCTCATTTTCTTTGGTTCTTTTTTTTTTTTTTTTTTTTTTTTGGTGGTACTGGGGATTGAACTCAGGACCCTGCGCCTGCTAGGCAGGCGCTTATTCCACTGAGCTATATCCCCAGCTCTGTCTCATTTTCTTTGTTCTTTAGCTTTTATCCTGTGCAGTAGGGAAAAGAACCCTGACCATCTTGCCATGAGTAAAGGGCAATAAAGTGTACCCTGTTAATGGAAGGACCCCATCACTGGGAGTGAGCCACTGCAAACCACTCACCACACTCAGAATGTTAGATGTAGCTTGCCCCAAAAGAGATACTTATTCTGTGGCCACGTAAGATATATAATAGCTCCAAATAACCTTGGCAGTATTAAGCTATTGTCTCTAAACCCTGTCCTGCTTATAATTTGCTCTGTGATGCTGGGGTTGAGAGTCTATTAATTTCAATTCAACTTCACCACCTGCTATCACTAGGGGAGCTAGATTGACTACAAGGTAATTTCCTGGGTGATACTGATTTGGGGTGGTCCAAGAACTACATATTTGGAACTACTGCACTGGGCAAAGTGCCCTGTCTCCAGTGAAATATTTGTACTCTGGCTATCATGAGGCTCATTGGAAATAGTAGTCCCAAGTTAACTCAGTTGGCTAATGAGTTAATGATGTCTTGATAAGGCAGGGCAAGGTCCAGGGTACTCTCAGTTTATCGCTTGTGAGTGTAGTCAGAAAGGAAGTAAGGGCGTGTCACCACCTTTCCTTCATGCTGAACATGCCCTATGCTCCTGTTACGATGTAGATCTGGATAGCCCCCTAAAGCCTCAGGTACTCACGGACTGTGGGGACGTGATGCTCATCAGCGCATTAGTCCAATGACGAGTTGATAGCTGAATGTGATGTTGTGAGGTGAAGACTGGTTGGAGGAGGTGGTCCCTGGGGGTATGACCTGGGAGGGTCTATCTTCCTCTCTCCTGCCTGGATCCCTCTATCTGCTTCCTACTGCTATGCCATGAGCTGGTTCTCCTCTGCCAAGCCCCTCTGCCATGCTGCTCTGCCTTGGGGCCAGTCAACTACAGACTGAAACCTCTACAAACTGTGAGGCGAAATAACCTCCCTTAACTTGTGGGTATCAAGGACTGTATCTCAGTGATGAGGAAGTGACAGCTCCTGAATGGCAGGCTGGACATGCTCCCGGCATTTGATAGACCCACACATGCTGGGCAGGGAGTAAGGAAATATTTACATCTCAGTGGTTTCAGTGGTGTTTGAAAGAACCTTTTCATTTGGAATGGCTTTTCTTGTGGCGGGTCAGATTTACCCATGTATACTTTGTCATCCCAACAAATGAGAGTAAAATCTCCAAAGCCTCCACCCGAACAAGTTGAACAGCTCTGTCATTCTTCATGCTTTTTATAATCTATTTTTTCCACCTTCTGGAAGAGAAATGATCCTAACTGATCCTTAACAGAATTAAAAAAAAAAACCATAATAAACAAAAGAGTCTGTTTTCTGCATGTATCCCTAGTGGTCTTATTCAGCATGGGTAGTCATAATGTGAGAAAACCAGAAGAGAAAAGCAGAACATTGGGGTCTAAAATAAAGAGGTCACAAACTTACTAAGGACAAGAAGATGGAAAGAGCAAAGCTGATTGAGACGTTACTATGACTGCAGAACAAATTCCCACCATTGAGTGACTAAAACCAGCAACAAGAGCACATTTGTTTTGCTGAGGTGGAAACCCTCTTTGGCGGGAGGTACCGGGAATCAAACTAGGACCTCATGCTTGCCAAGATGGTGCTGTGCCACTGAGCTATATCTTAGATCCTTGAAACCCTCTAAAATTTCTCACACACATGTGTAGTGGATGACACTGGCTGCCATCTTGAACTGGGATGGTTGTGCGAAACAATGACCTGTATCCCTGCTGTAGGGCGTGGATTTCTGCACTGTATGGTGGCTGGGTTCCTAAGACTGAGGAGAGCAAGAGAAATGGAGAAAGAGGAAAAAAGAACACCACATAGAAACTGTTTTCTAATGACCAAGTAGCCTTGGAAGTCACCTAGCATCACATCTGCTGTGTTCTAGTGGTTTGCTGGAGCTGTCAAAAGTCCAGCCCAGATTTAAGAAAAGGGAACAGACTTCATCTCTCAGAGCAAAGAGTAGCTAGGTTAGAAGAGTATAAGAAACCAGAAATACTGTGTTTTTGTTTTAGAGGGGGATTGTCTGCCATACTATTTAATCTGCACTCTGGTTAAATCCTGGATGGTATCTTTCTGTGAAACAATCCTATTCCCACTTGGCCTCTCATGATTGGACCAGAATCAGAACCCTGGATATGAGATCTGGACCAATCAGGTTCTGACTTGATCAAGCATTTTAAATAAGCAGAAGAATGAGATGTTATATTTCTGGATCTACTTCTCAAGCTCATATAGTTTGTTGGCTTCAAGACTGGAATAGATACTTCTATACATGTGCACAGGAGAGCACAGAGACAATAGTTTGGAGAGAAAGAAAGGAATAAAAAAAAGGAAAAGGATGCACTATGTTTATTCCTGATAGTTTCTCAGCTTCCTTGTGATGTTCACTGGATTTTATAATTTTGAGTTATAGGACACACTGTTGTATAAAACACCTTCTTTTCCATAAGCCAGTGCATGTGCATTTCTGTAGAAGTCTGGGTAGACTGTAAGGCAGGAGACAATAGGTCTTTGAGTGAGAGGGGTTCTCCTTATGCTTACTAGCAGACTTCCCCTATGTGCATCTGTCCTGTGATTTCTGCCCTTTGATTTTATGCTTCTTATCAAGGGTGGCCCCACCCTCCCCACCCATTTTTCCTCACTGATATTGTAGACTGGAGCACATATCTCATGGAAACAGGCCAGGGCAAATAAATGAGCATTTATTCTAAACCAGCTAGATTTTCAAGTTTTCTTCACATACAAGGAACAGGGGAGATGTTTTGTGAACATATTCTAGAAAACAATAGAGTATTTTGTTGTGGTTTCCATTGGGGCTGTTCCCAGATGTTCCGAGACCATTTTGACTGATTCTTGATGTCCATGCCTCAGCTTCTCTGTGCTTTGATTTGACAAGCATGAACTTTTGCTTTCTTCGGAGGTTGGCCCTGGGCTCCTGCAGCTGCTCTGCTTGTACAGCAAGCAGATGTGCAGAAGCACATGGCAGTGTCCAGCCGCCACAGCTTATAGTGGGTCCATGGGTAACCATGGTGGCTGTTTGCAAACCCTTCTACTATGACTCTAAGGGGGTGAGATCCTTTGGTATCATTTGTGCTTCCAAGTGTTTGCAAGATGGGTTGCACTGAGGACTTTGCCTGAAACTGCCACCTTGCTCCTGGTTCTGGTTCCTCCACTCCTTCACTTGTTCCCACCTGCCTCTCTTCGGGAGCTCTACCTCATGAAATCACACACAAGAATCCTTGTCTCAGCCTCTGCATCTAAAAAATTCACCTTAATGGGACAACATGTCAAGGCAAAAGGGCAGTCTTTAAAAAGATCAAACTTATGTTCAAACCCCTGCTGAAATAATAGATTTAGTATAGAGTTACCGATTCCGTTCTCTTTTCTACTTTTGTTTCCATGTCTAAGAAATGAATGTGATAATCACTACCTTATGGCTTTTTTGGTGAACAAATACAAATTTTGTCTCTATAAATCTATAACTACAGCCTAACAGAATTTGAAAGATTTAGACTCACTGCCCAACAGGATTTTCTGTGATATAACTATCTTATATAGTAGCCACTACATACTGAGTGCTTTAAATGTGGCTAGTGTGACCAAGGAACTGAATGTCTAATTTTAAATACAGTCACATGTAGCTTGTGTCTACCGTATAGGACAGCACCACATATACTGGGTAATGGTGTTATACAGCTAAGTCCCTCCTTTTTAATAATAGTACTGTGGGTGAGTAAGGTTTGGTTTTGGAAATATACACAGAAGATTAGGAGTAAAGGGGAACCATGTCTGTAATTTATTCTCAAATGATTTTTTAAAAAAAATATAGACAGCAATTGTGGTAAAATGCTAACATTTAAAGAACTTGGGTAGAAGGCATGTGGGAATTTTTTTAATAGAATGAAAGGATAAACACTGAATTTTGAACTGTTATAACATACTGAAAGACAATATTTAAAATGAAGAATTAGGCATATGCAAATGACATTTAGAAGTATAGAAGAAAAATACTAGAGGAAAACAATTACATACATTAAATTACATGTCCATAAATTTCCCCATCCCATTTTGCATATCCCTTTTAGTATAATTTTGAATAGTCTATTTGCATGAACATTCTATTTAAGTTTTGCAACTGGAGTAGAGAATGCGACTCACTTTCACCAGGGGAATATGATCAGTATGACATTAGCAGTGAATCGAAAACGAGTTGTGTTTTCGTGCTTGTTCTTCTTCATGTTCTCGGGCTTTTGGAGACCCTGCGATGACCACCATGGGAAGCCCACGGGAAGAAGCTTTGGTTAGGGAAAACCCATGTGAAGAGAGACCCACTGGGTTCAGTCATCCTGTCTCCTCTCCAGGCTGATAAAATGTCTGAGGCCTGCTAGCTCAAAGGTACGGCATTAAGATCCTGCTAGTTGCTACAGTGAACAACCCCAAATTCATAAAGACTTTGATCTCTTTGTTATACAAAGCTTCAGGCATGGCGCATCTTAGTCAGCAGGTGGTCCTGCCAAACCAGGATCCTTTGACTGTGGCTCTGCCGTGTTTAGTACACAGCTGAATTATGACAAGTGGTGGAGAAAAGTGCAAGAGGATCCCTCAGGAGAGATTTCATGGCACTTACCGTAAAGTGGCATATGTCACTTCCATTTACACTCTCTTGACCAGAACTCAGTCATATGACCCCACCTAATTACATGAGAGGATGGGACACATAGTCTCTCTCTCTTTCTTCAGTTTTTCTAATCTGTGGTAAAATACATATAACATAAAATTTACTATTGTAACCATCGTAAGTGTGCACTTTATTTGTATTGGATGTGTTTATAATATTGTGCAATCATAGCTATCTACTTTCATAATTACTTTCCTCTTGTAAAACTGAAACTCTACGCCCCTTAACCAATAATTCCCTGCCTCCTTTCCCCTTAGCCCCTGACACTCACCATTCTTCTGTCTGTCCCTATGATTTTGATATTCTCAATCCCTCATTTACACAGATCGCGTAATTGTCTTTTGTTGGCTAGCTTACTGCTCTTCCCATAGGGTTCTCAGGGTTCATCCGTATTGTGGCATGTGGGAGAATTTCCTGTCTTTTAAAGGCTGTGAATATCCTTCTGCACATATACCACTTTCTGTGTATTCATTCATCCACCAATGGGCACTAATTTTCTGTGCTGCTGAGGCAAGCACTGTATGTCCTGAGTATTGTGGATAATGCTGCTGTGAACACAAATGTATAATCAGAAGATACAGTCTTATTGTGTGTCTAGGAAGAGGAGGAACCACGTCTGGTGAGCTGCTGGCTGGTCTCTGCCATGGCAGAAACACTTGAGGTTAGGCTTGAGCGCAGGTGTCCGGCAGTGAGGACTGATGGGAACAGTGGAGTGTTGCTTCCATGTCTATCAGGGAAGCCATTCCTGAGTTTCAGCTGATTGGTGCCAGGTAGGAAGGTCAACTAGGAGTAACCAGACCTTCTACACTCCAAAGACAGTGTAGTCATCTGAAGTGATATATGAAATGTTTTGATTGAAAAATGGTGATAATGAATCCATGAAACAAACACACATGCAAAATAATATACAGAATACTTACAGTAGGTTGCCCACTGATAGTCTTTGAGTTCACTTTTGTGCTGAATGGGAAAGGCTAGAAAATCACATCATCTGCAGGTAGCAGCCAGGCCTGGGAATGCTCTAGGTTTTGGGGTCAAGAGTAGACATCAGCCTATGCTCTTGATCAGCCTTCAAGCCAGGGTCCAAGCTGGAGCTACAGGGAGCAGCTGAAAGCCCCTGGTGGTCAGAGATTTCTAGAGCCTTTCAAAGAAAAAATGGCTTTCCCCTGGTACATAGGGGCAGGGGGCACGGTTGAGATGGATGGGTGAGACTGGAGTAGGATGTGAAATGACTGTGAGGCAGGGACATCCATCTACCTGACTTAAAATGGCACACCTGCCTACGTCATTCTGGGGGCCACCGGCAGAGAAGGCAGGTGTAGCCTCAGCAAAGAAGTGATTTCACCAGTAGTCACAGATACCGTCGGTGTTTTCCACTCCAGTACAGAGGCCTTGTGTGTGTCTGATTGGCTGCCCACTTTCTTTAACCCCATGAGTGACCGTCTGGGCTGAGGTTTGTACTAGTCACACCTTAGGTCATTGAGAAAAACAGCAAACATTGGACATAAAAGCTTATTATTTTCTTGGCCAGTTGCTGATGACCTTGAAGGTGAGGCATACATGTGTATTTATACTGTAGGTGCACTCAACAAATTCTGTCACGTGTTTCCACATCCATCCTAATCAGTCAGTGTCATGCTTATGGAAGGCCATTCAGTGCTGGGTATTCCAAGAAATGGGTGGATTAGAGGCTGTACCATCCATCTCCCTGGGGGCTTTGTGATTGAAGAAGGAGGGAAGACACACATAGTCCTGGACAAAGCAATTCTTCTGTGTCCAGTTGAGCAGGCATTGTGCTTAGAGATAGGACAAACACTGAACTTGATTTTCTGACAAACAGGTTATTGTGATTTCAGTCCCCTTTAGAAATAAAAAGAAATGAAAGTATTTCAAACAGGTATTTTGGTGTTTTGTTGAATTTGGAATCTATTTTATGAGAGTAATGTCAATCTTTTGGAATGTGAAGGATACAGGTCTGCTGTGGTCTAGAGGCGGGCATGAGAAGGAACCCTTGCCATCTAGTAAAGGAGTCATCTCCCAGAAGGGAAACAGAAGCATCCTTCCTCTGAGAAATTCTCCTCAGAAAAATCAGCAAGGCTTCTCCAAGCTTCTGCTTAGAATATCTGAGTACCCTCTAAGTTTCTGTTCATGATTTATGTTAAAATGAAAAATGTGATCTTTTCCTACAATTAGAAACATTTCAACCTTTTCCATGGTTGTAGTTCCCAGCATTGGAAATATAGTCCCCATTTGGCAGTGGAATAAGCTGTGAAAGGAAAAGTGTGCCAACTCTGGACAACATATGATTGTATATCTTCAGTTGTGATCCAAAGTCACAATTTGGACCACGAGGCTGGTTCGATCTGTTTGCCAAGTTGGGTAAGGAATCTTGGCTGAGAGATGCTCTTTAAACATGTGGAGTGTTGGGCTGGATATCAAGACATTTGTATTTGGGCTTCGCTGGTTACCACTGTTTGAAAGAGCAAAGGACATGCTGGCCTTGTTATTTCTTTCCATTTTAATGTAGAATGAAGATTCTCGACTCCTCGGACAGAAGGTTGTATGGCTCAGTCAGAACTTCATTTAGAAATGCTTAGAATCCTCTCTCCAAGTTGGCATGTCGAGCGTAATTATTGCTTTAATAATCTACTTCTACTATTATTATTGCTGCTGTATTATTATGTTTTTGGCCAAGATTTTTATACCAATGTCTCTGTTTATTATAAAATGAGATGCTGTTTTCACTTGCTGACTAATATACTTTTCAGACCAAAACTGCTATAGAGAAGTTAAATATGAAAATAATTTATGTCACACTGCTGAGGAAACTAGATACTCAGTGGTCAAGAAATAACTGTGTTATAGCTTCTAGGAAACTATTAACGGAGAATGCTGGTTCAGACTCACTGAGGATAGACATTTTAGCTGTTTTTCAGTCTGGGAGGAGCTTTATATGTCCACATTTGATCGATATGAGCCCTCATTAGATTTATGTGAAAGTGCAAATGCATATTTTGATTTATATTACATTCAGCTTATTTAGGCCTACCTGAAGTTACTTATACATATAGGATTTGGATGTTGTAGCTACATTTTAATGAATGAGAGGTCTTTCTTGTCATACATTTTGAGACAAATGTCAGATCATTTTAGTCCAGATATCTTTTACAGTGACTACTTTAAAAATGTGATTGACACAGAGTACTTTTACATATTCATGAGGTACAGTGCCATATTTTGACACATGCATGCACTGTAATAACTGAATAAGGGTAAGTACTACATTGATCGTCTCAAATATTTTACACTGTTTTAACATCGCTCTACTCTTAAGCACTTTTGACAGACAAACACATTAAAATTTAAAAGAATGTGTAGGATACCTGTCTTGGTTACTTTTCTCTTGTTGCTGAGACAAAATACCTGATGTCCAAAATGAAGGAAGGAAAGGTTTATTTAGCTCACAGTTTGTAGAGGTTTCAGTCCATATGTGGCTGCCTCCAGGGCAGAGTGGCACATGGCAGAGGGCAACAGTTCATGGCATCAGAATGCAAGATAGCAAAAGCAACAAGAGCAAAACGGGGAAGCAGTGGCAAACAGCCTCTCTCCGTCCCTTACACTGTATGCAAACTGTCTGTCCCAGGGCGGGTGTAGCACTCACATCCATAATTCCAACATTGGAGTGTGAATCAATCATAAACTCTAGAAGCTCGCCCATGACTGCATGAGGATTTAGGGGAACATTCAGACACAAACAATACCCAAACAAACTGGATGAATTAAGAGCATGTCAGCCAAGAAGCCGTGTACAGTGATTGCAGGTGGTAAAAGAGAATCAGAAGGAGAAGCAGCCAACGCCACCTTGGGCTGGGAGCGGGAGGCCAGGGCAGTAATGTGATTATGGTAATGATTCAACAAGTCATCGTCTGCTGCCTTTGTTCCCCATAATTAACTTTTTGGAATTGCACAGACTCTGTCTCTGTGTTCATCAGCTGGCCCAGCTTTTCTGTCCCTAGTCTGTCATTTCTCCCTGGGCTCAGGAGCCTCTAAGTGCATTGCTAAATGAATTCATTGCTGGAACAAAGATTTGGTGGTCGAATAGAGATGGCTATCTTTTGTTGTCAGACATTCAATCCCATATAGCAATCCAATTACTTGAGCAGTTTCTATCAGTCTTATGAGGACTGACCATTCAGGCCAGTTAGAATGCTGATCGCCGTGTCTTGGAAGAATGTGGTGGAACAGATTAGCGCTTTAATGAGAGGCTTTCTGAAGGCCAGATCTTTTCCATTGTATGTATATCGAGATCTAGGAATCATTTTTAGGCCAGGGCCCAGAGTCACTGTTACAAAGACTGATCAAAGGATGGCTGAAAATCTGTACAATTGCTTGAAGAGATTTTATGGGTTATAAAATATTGGCATGGGTTCTGTTTCTTATGAGCTATCTGCTAAAAATCTCTGGTAGGCTGGGAAAAGGAAATTGCTTATTGGCATTTATTCTGTGGGATGGATATCTTTGGAGTTTGCATTTGAACTGTTTCTTCACTGTGTTACAGGTCAAATTCTGTACTCAATACTAACATTCCAGGAATGTGGGCTGCACAAAATCAACATAAGCCTTGCTCCATATTCTGCTACCCAGAAAAATATATTGTAAGAGAGTGCCTCAGACAAGGGTGAATGTAGGATTGCTAAGAAAAGATAACAGGGGTGGAATAGAATTACAGTGGTTAATGTAAATGTGTAGACTTTGGAACTTGAAGTTAACATGAGAATAAGAGTCAGAGAAGGAACTCAGGTACTCCATTCTGGCTACCAAGGAGAGAGGTAATTAGTCTCGGTGCTCAGGGAAAGAATATCCACTTTGTACGTATCGTGCCAGTTTTTCTGAAAATGTATGGGAAGTATCAGATGCAAAGGAGTTTATTTGAAAGGAAGCAAATCACTCATATTTGGAGTATTTTTAAGCCAATAGAAAAACTTTTAAGATCTTATCATAGAAACTTTTAAATAGACACAGAAGTGCCCTTCATGCAGATTCAGTAATTAATCATAGTCTTGCAGCTGACACTTCTAACCTTCCTAGAAAAAAATCTCTGACTTCATATAATTTTATTTGTTGCTCTGGTACTCTAAAAAGTAAGAACTCTTGGGGCTGGGGATATAGCTCAGTGGAATAAGCGCTTGCCTAGCAAGCAGAGGGTCCTGAGTTCGATCCCCAGTACCACACACACACACACACAAAAAGTAAGAACTCTTTAGGAAACTATGAGCCTCAACAGCATTATCATACTTAACATATCAAAAATATTTCTTTAGCACCTACCTTTATTCACCTAGTACAATTTCTTATGAACCAAATTTGTAAGAATGATTGACCTATTTTGGATGCATTTTTTTTTTTTGGTATGGGCTATTTTAGGTAATTTGAGAGTATAAATGTCTCGTTCTCAGGAGGTTGTTTCTTACCCCCTGTTGTACAGGCTTATTCCAGATTCTATATGGATATTAAAACTAGAATAAAGTTATGTTTGTACAGAAAACATTAAAAATAAATATTAGTTTTAAAAAATCCCTTTTGTGTATAGAAGTCTTTATGTTAGCCTCTGTGAGACAGATGCACTGGAGATGAGGAAGCATGTATAACTTGTACCTGAGCTCAATATTTTTGACCTCAACATAGTATTCTTTTTTTATTAACCCTTGATTTTTGTTCCTTCTCAATGTGTGTGCATGTGTGTGTACATATATATATATATATACCATATATACGTGTATAGTATATACTGCATCACACATATATTTCTAGCCTGGTGTGGTGGGATATACCTGTAATCCCAGCTATCTTAGAAACTGTTGTAAATGTATGGCACATTCAAGACCCACCTGGGCCACATAGTGAGGCCCCATCTCATAACATTAAAAAAAGGACTGGGGATGTAGCTCAGTATTCACAGGGTTGAATCCCCAGTACTATAAAAAAAGTTACTGGCTATGGAATTAGTCTGAGATTCAAATTCTGCAAAACTTGTTGATGGATTCAATAATAGAGGCTTGAGAAATAGAGGATCATTGTTTTAAATATAGTCACCTCTTTTTCTGAAAGGCAAGAAAGAAAACGGTGAAGCCAATCCTTACGTAAGCTTGTTTCATGTCTTCAGAGTCTGTGTGGGATAGATTGAAGGAAAGCAACAGAAAGGACCTTATTCAAGTCCTGAGTACTTTGTGTGTGTGTGTGTGTGTGTGTGTGTGCATGCGCACATGTGCTTATGGAATCTCTGTGTATATATGTAGCACTTTGTATATGTGTGTTTCTTGATGCCTATACGTGCTTGTCTATTTACATGCATCCATGTGTATATGAGTGTGTATTTCCTGAGTGTGAAAAAAAAGCCAATTCTCCCTTGGGTTACCCCAATACTCTCTTCATTTCTTTACAAGCTAAAAACCACAGGAACTAACAAATGTAGAATTCTGCTTTTTTACTGAGAAATGAAAAGCCACTGGTGCCTACTTTCTTTTGTTTAAAAAAAAAAAAGAGCTGGAAAGGTCATCCAAGATAGGAACAAATGGAGGCAAAGGCAAATCAATGTTTAACTTGGAAATATTTTTCGGTTAATCATCTCTGACCGCTCACACCAAGAGGGCACTGTGAGAGTGCTGGCAAACTTGAACTGGAAGCCACGAAGCTTCTGTTGTAACAGCCAGATGTCAGGGTTTGTACAACCAGAAACCTTGATGCTCTGTAGGTTGTTCCCAAAATGGGTGGGAACCCTTTGTCTGCAGGTATCTACCCAGGGATATTTTGGCTTGTAGACTTTGCTTCTAAGTATGAGGTTTCTGAAACCACTTAACTTTTTTTGCAGGGGTTGTTAGGATTAATTATCATAAAAACTTGGGATATATAACCTATATGAAATTTGTTGAAAGGTATGGAAAATCATTTTGGGATCTGTGTTATGGCTTTGTTTTCTTGTTTTCACTTCTGGTACCTATAATTTTATAAAATACTACATAATGTAATTTCTTAGATTGTGTCTTTTGGGATGGCAGTTGTGGTTATTTTATTATAAGGAATCCATCTTTAACAAAGTTTGGGAAACTATATGTCCACGGGCACCAATATTTGCTCTAATGGACAGATGTACTTTTAAGAATCTTGTCTTCTGGGCAAAGAGATTTTCTTTAGCTCTAATCTCCATTTTTGTGTGTTTGTAGATGGCATTGATGAGGGAACACTCTGATTTTGAGAGGCTTTGTTCCTTCTTCTGTGAAATAGTTATCTGTCAAACAAAAGAAGTAACTCTTTTGGCCTTTGAATCTAATGTCTCCATTACATTCATGTAAAACTGAGTTTGTGCAGACTCCAAATCAAAGCACCTCCTTGACTTGCAGTCCTTGAGCTGTACCCTGCTGAGCATATGGTGTGCTAGTCTGTGAGCCACTCCCTGCGAGTGTGTGATACCGTGGGCATCTCTTTATAGGCAGACAGCAAGGCCAGTGGTGGCAAATGTATGAATATTCTAGGAGTCCAAAGATGTGTTTCTCTTCTGAGACTTGGTCTCTCTAATGTCCTGATTCTAGATACACAAAGAAGCTTCTAAGAATTCAGCAAGAGTGACATTCAGCAAAGAGACACTTGGATTGTTTGGAAAGTGTAGATGGTGCTTTTGTGTGTGGTGACCTTTAAAAGACCTAATTTTTGAAGACTTTTGAGGAATTTGCATGGAACTGAAGGGTTTTATAGGGAATATGGTAAATAACATTTTATACTTAGCTTTTTCTTATTTGAAAGAATATACTTTGAATCTTCTGTGTTCTTTCATGATGAAGGAACAACAAAAACCTGGAAAAACTGAACTATAAGACCTGGAACAGTGGTAAACAAATCTATTGAGTTTGGACTTGTGTTTCTGACCTTGCAAAACCTTGAGTTTTTAACCTTTTAAATAAAGAAATTTTATATTTTTATTGTTAACTATTACACAGTTCAAATACTCATACTATTTTTTTGGCCATTACTTGGGTCCATTATGGCTGGGAATATTATGAGGTCATGATAAAACTCAGTGAAATCCAATGGCAAATATCTGGGCATGTGTTTATCTGCCAAAATAACATGTAGTTTTCTCCTACCCAGGAATTGTTGTCTGTTCAGACCCTCCTCAATATAGGATAGATGGAAAGGAGTTTGCTTTATGTATCAGTTAGCACTGCTACATAGCAAGCTACTCCAAATTCTTTGACTTAATACATTGTGATTCACTGCTTTTGGGTCAAACAGACAGCTCTTCTGGCCTTACCCAAGTTCACCATGCATCGCCAGGGGCCAGACAGAAATTGCTGCTTATATACCCAGGGCTCCTGCAGATGTTTGATGGTGCCCAGTTGTAGGCTGTTCCATGATCATCTTGAATAGGATGGCTGGGATCACTTACATGCAGTCTGTTAACCTCCAGCAGGTCCCTCTGGCTTGTTTACCTGGCAGATGTGAGTGAGGGAAGGATGCAGGACTTCTTGAGGCCCACACTTGGAGCTGACACACTGACATTTCTACTGCAAAGGTACAAGGATGCCACAAGACCAGCCCAGACTCACAAAGAAGGGAAGCAGACTCTTTAATGACAAGAGCTACAGAATCACACTGTAGAATATAGACTCGGAGACACCATTATTTGGCACCACTGATGCAATCACTCTGTTGTATTTGTACTGGGAAATTATCTTCAATAAAGCTACAGGTTTCTTCCTCAGGTGAAAAGTCCATGACCCATGGCCAACTGCAAAGGCCGTATTTCTCAAAGTGTGATCTACAGGTAGCTGTTGCATCTGATTTGCCTGAGGGATCTGAGATGTTCAAGATCTGCTGAAGTAGAATCTTTGGGGCTGAGTTTCAGAAATCTTCATGTGTAATACCTTCCCTACCTTCCACCCTATAACTCAGGTTTGAGAATCTCTGCATTAGATTCTCTTGCTCAACACAATCAGTGCAACATATAGGTTGAAGGAGGGAGGAGAACTTGTTTGTATGTGGAAAACTGGCTCTGAAATTAATTATAAAAATACAGGCAGACTCTGACTATTCCAGGGAATTGTCTGAAATAAATCCTCACCTTCTCCTCTGTTATCATAAGTATCTCTCTTTGCTATATCAGATTAACTAATGAACTTATCTTGGTAGAATCAGTTTGGTTGGTTACATGTACATTTTTTTTACTTTGTACCTATAAGGGGCCTTCAACATTTTTTTTTTTTTTTTGCGGTACTAGGGATCTAACTCAGGACCTTGTGCTTGCCAGGCAAGCACTTATTCCATTGAGCTATATCCCCAGCCCCAAGGGGCCTTCAACATTGATGGTGGGCTACTTTTTCTTCCTTGACAAATAATATCAAAGTCAACATTATTATGGTTTGTTGGCTAGGATAAAAAACTTATCTCTGACAGTCTCTAGAAGCCTGTGGTGTAACAAGGGTGAAAAATTAGTAAATGTTTACTGACAAGATATAGAGGTTGTGTCCAGTGCTTCCCAGCAGGCAGATAGGAAAAGAAAAAAGATGTCTGAAAAACCTTTAAAATCCTTTTTTTTCTAATCTTCAGTTGAAAATGTTGCACATGCTTATGTCTTGTGAGAGAGGGAAAAAGACTAGGAGGTGGGAAATTCTGTCACTTCACTTGAAGCTTTTCGGGGGCCATTGGCTAAAAATTCTAAACATTGCAGAAGACTCTACTGGCATCAAAAATGTTTTAATGAGAACTAAGAAGTAAGTCTGGAGGAAGCAATAGTGATTTACAAAAGGCTTGCACGCAACTAAGTAAGTCTCTATGGTGCTGTTCTTTCCTGCTGCTGATCCAGCCTGCACATTGGACCAGAATTATCTTCAAAAGCATGATGGGCTTATTCTCCTCACCTTGCTTGAAATCACTTACTGATGCTAGTTTCCTCCTTAGATCTACAAGTTCAAGTGCATCAGGGCCAAGAAGAGGACATAAAGTGGGAGAACCTGAATGGTTATGATATAAGAGGGGTCATGGAGTCTGTGTAAACTGAAAAACGCATGTCCTATTGAGAAGCACTCAAATTCAACTTTTTAGAACAATTGGACTTTGCCAACAGATCCATTTGTGAGTACATTCAGCTCCTTGACTGCCTGTGTACCTCTGGGCTGACTAGACTCCAAACTTCAATTTTAGCTATTTAAGATTCTTTATGACCTAACAGTGATCTGAACAGAGTAGGATCTTCACATTGATTTTTAATGCAACAAAGTATGGGGGTATTATTAAGGTCTGGAGTCTTGGGATGGAATTCTGATTCTATCACTCACTGTGGAGGCACCAGTGCTCAAATGAGTCATGTTATTGTCTCTCATGCCATGTTTATTTTTCTTATGTACAGTGTGGGCAGTAATGCCTGCCTTGCCTAGTTCTTGTGTTTCTTAGGAAAGTCAAATGATACCATTCAGAGTTGTACCACCATTACTGTAGCCACTGGCCCCAACAAGCCAGCACAACTGAAGGACCATATTGTTTAATTGTATTCAGTTTAATTAAAAAACTGCTCGATTCAGTTCTTTGAAAACTTTTAAGAATATTTGATATAACTTGAATTTGTCAATCTTTTTAAAGCACAGACTTTTATGATTCAAAATGCAGATCAAATATTTCTGATGAAAATGTGCCATCCGAGTTGGGAGGTTAACAAATGTAAAATACATACTGGATTTTCAAGATTTAGTATAAGAAAGAACATAAGGCATATCAATGACTTTGTATTGACTATATGATTATTTTTATGACTATTTTGGGCATATTTGGTTAATTTAAGTATATTGCTAATTTCATCTATTTCTCTTTATACTTTTAAGAAGTGTGTCTACTGAATATATTAAAATTACATATGTGACTCATAATGCCTTTCTGTTGGACACTGATGATTTGTATGAAAGATTTTAATAAACTACGATGTTTTGAGTAATCAAGTCTATGAGTATGTTGTGGTATTTCTGAGGGTACAGGTTACATCTACAGCCATTCTTCAATATCTGTGCGGATGTGGTCCAAGACTCCCTGAGGATACCTCTAAGGATGCTAAGTCTCTTACAGAAAGTGGCGTAGCATTTGCGTATAACATGAGTACATAATTTCATCTACTTTAAATCATCTTTAAATTACTTATAATACTTAGTACATTGTAAATGTTGTGTACCTACTTGGTAAACTGTACTGTTTTGGGAATAATGACAAGAAAAATTCTGTTCATGTTTGATACAGATGCAATTTTTTAAAAATTTATTTTTAGATCTGTAGCTAGTCAAATTCACAGATGCAGAATCAGTAGATACTGAGGGCCAGCTGTACTTTATTTTCCAACATGTACCCAGGACCTATCCCAGTGCTTTGCACAAAGTGGAGGTTTGGTAAATATACTTTGAATACATTTCTTTATTGGCTGACTATGTTTTAACACTCTATCTTTGTAGCACTGCGCATAGAAATCAGGATACTGCAAAATTATATCTAAGTTACTTTCAGCTCTGAAATACAGTGAGTCTGTCATGACAGGACTCCGTAAAATGTGAGGTGATAATCTCTCATGCCTGTAGATGTGTCCTTCTGTTCACATGCTTGTATCATTGGGAATATGATATGGTATCTTCACACAATACACACCAATGCAAGTGAGATAAGCAAATGTGCCTTAGGTGACAAAATCCAACCACGTTACCAGATTTCTGATTAGTAATAAGGGAAACAGGGCTGGCCGTATCAGCAGTTGTTGACTGGATCTCATCACATTGTTTGTGTAATTTTTTATGTTCTATCAAACTCTGCTTCTGTTAGAATAATCCTCACCTCACTAGACATTCGAGTCTCCAGATCAGAGTTTTTATGTACATGGATATTCCACACCTTGAAGTGAGAATTTGCCTCTTGCGAAGTAACATTTTTTTGTGGAGAGTGAATTGTCACCTCACATTTTCCATCTGTCCTCCAGGAAATGTTTATTTTTGGCAAACATGATAAACGCAGAGGGGATAAGTGATAGATTCCTTTAACCAGTAGGTTCCACTTTCTCTCATTTCATATGAAATGAGTGCAGTACTCTCTTGATAATTAACAGATCAAATTTCTGGGTCTGTGGCATTCCTCTTACAAGGAAAAGTTAAGTGTGTATAAATTAATGCAAAATATGCCTGTGTGTTTCTCTTTCTATGGGGAATGTTACAATGTGGTTCTTAAGGCAAATGTAAAATTCAACATTTTGAAAAACTAACTTTCACATTGTGGAGGTAAGGGTGAGAGACCACACTGTGGAGTCTAATTTCTTTGGAAGTGAGTGGCAACTTGTCATTTCCCTCTGCTTCTTGCTGATGGAAATTGTAAGAATTCCAGTGTTTTCCCCGGGCAGATTATCTTCTGTTGGCTGCCATCCTAAATTTTGAGGTGTTTATTCTAGAAGCAATTTAAACAAAAGGGGGGAAATGCCCTGGACTAGAGGCTGCATGTAATCAAAATGAAAAATGCTTAGTATTGAATCAAAGGAGTGGAAGATGGTGTTGTGATATCAGATTTCAACTCTCACCTCCAGGGTTGGGACTCTTTTCGAAAAACTAGAATAAAAGAAGTGCATTTGTAGCAAACTGCATTATTCGTAGTGTCTATATTTCCCTTTTCCCCTCTCTTTGTGGTATGGTTGTGGGGGATATAGCTCAGTGGTACAGGCGCCTACCTGTGGTATGGTCATCCTGTGAATGCGCAAGTCTAAGGCGTTAGACTAAGGAGATTGCCGAGGCAATCTGCCCTGTGGTGGTAGTCAGTAAACTAAGATTCTGTATGTGATTTTAAAAAGTACAGAACGATCAGAGTAGGAGTTGATTTGAGTAAGAATCACCAGTAGATGCTAAATTTAGAGGTGCAGATTCAATGAGAAGCAGAGTACTTATATTATTTCAAGGTACCTGAAAGCAAAAAAGGAAAATCTGTTCATGGTGCAGTGAAGAAATGGAACAAATCTTTATCAAATCATGTGTTAGCGTCACTAAAAAGAGGCAAATTAGGTTGTGGAGAGAACATATCATGATGAAATGTTCTGACCCCAAATTGTATACATGGGTCTAATCCCAAGGGAATAGCAGAAAAATCCAAATTAAGGGATATTCTAAAGAGTAATGGAAAGGCTGAGGGGTTGCTCCAAGGTTAAAGGAGACTGTACAGAGAGATAAAAATTAAATGGCGCACACAATCCTTAACTGAATCCTCTGTGGAACAAATAATTGTTATAAAAGTAGTTGTTCTGGATACATAATTTTTGTATGGTCTGTGCATTAGGTAAAAATACTATATCAATGTTAAATGTCTTGCTTTCGATCACTGTGGTGTGATTACATAAGAAAGTAGCTTTGTTCATAGTAGGTATACACTGAGGTATTACAAAGCAAGGACATGGGCTGCGGATATAGCTCAGTGGCACAAGCACCTGACTGGCAAGTGCAAGGGCCTGAGTTCGATTCCCGGTACCAAAAAACAAAACAAAATAACAAAATGAGGACATGATTTGTTCAGCCTAAAGCATGTAGCACAGAAATTACTCCATCCACAGCCATGCATATGCATAGTTACACACACAGAAGCAGGGAGGGGTATTAAATAAAATGTGGCAAGATATTTAAAAATCAATGAATCTGGGGACTAGGGATCTGGCTCAGTGACAGAGCACTATCCTACAATGCATGAGGCCCCGGGTTCTGTACTCAGCTCTGAGAAAGACAATTGGTAATCCAAATCTGGTTAAAGGTTATTTGGAATGCGTGTGTAACAGTTTCATAACTTTTCTGTGGATTTGAAATAATTTCAAACTAAAAAATTTTGATACACAAAGCCAATAGCCTCTCCTTTTACGTCCGTGTGTATTTATTAATGGGAGGTGTTGTGAAAGAAGAATTTAGAATGCAAAAAGGTTGACTATGGAGTGAATAATATGAGGAATAGCCATGAAAGCACCACACCATAAATACTGTTGGAAGTAGTTCTCTTACAGTGACACACTCCAGAGATTCTGTGTCCATCATGGTAATCCCATTAAAAGAATATCAGATGGCTGCAAAGCTCCGAGAGTCCGGGGCATAGGGTGATGAAGCGCTGGTTAGCTGGTTGATTTATTGGCTGGCTTAACCTGTATGTGACTGGAAACCTACAGAGCAGCAGGCTGGGTCAAACCTGTGCCCTGCACCAGCCTTCCAGAGGGAAGCAATGATGAGATTAAACCCAGAAAAGAGCGCACTCACCATCCTTTAAGTGCTGCATTTGCGGGGTCGACAGCTGGCCATACATCTTGTCTTAGCTGACTGAATCTCTCCTGTGGCTGAGCCCCTGTGGTCTCCTACAAAGATGTGGTGGAAAAGTTGGTTCTTCTTACCATCTCTCCCAGGCAGAATCATGAGATTTCAAGCGTGCACGCTTGTGCTTCCCGCAGTCCTGAGGCTGAGGCCATGCATCCATATTTGTTGTTCACACAGATTCCTAGGAAAGGCAGGGCTTGCTCACCAGGTCATTAGAGTAAGCAGTAATGAGGGTGTTATTTAACCAGTCTACAGAAAAAAAAAAAAAAAAACAAAAACCAACTCTCAGTGGGAGCTCCTTTAACAAATACCTGTAATCTAGTGGTACATGAACACACGAAACTCTCACACAGGACTGAGGCGCCCTGTGGAGTTACATAGGAAGGAAAACTCAGCCCTTTATTACTTAATCACATTGCTCCATATTAGAGGTTTTCATTATCTCATAAAATGCTTTCCAGGGGTAGGGCAAGGTGGTTTGGGAGAAATTTTATTGACTTCCCTTGTTTCCAATTTTGTGAGCTTTCAGAAACACTTTTCTCCTCTTTTTATTTGTTTCTTTTTAAACCACAACTTCTGTGCAGGGTTGGTTCACGTTCAAGGCCATTTTGTTTTATTCAGATATTTATTTACATAGTATAAGAATTATTGTTCTATAAGTACAAGTGGCACAAAGGACTGTATAATCAAAGTATATTTTATTATAATAGTAATCGATTGAGATTGTCACTAATCGAAAACATACCCCTGGGTGGAGCCAGTTTTGGATCTAGCAAGCTTTCAAAGCTATTGACTTTAGAGAAGTGTGAGGTCCTAAGACAAGGCCTTCTCGTTTTCAGAAAGCTGTGTGGAACTCCAGCCTCCTGGCCTCTTGTGGCCAAGGTCAAGGTGTCTGAAAGGGTACGCCTTGTTGTATTTGCTTAAGAATAGTCAAAAATGCTCAATTTTTATTTCAGTGAAAAGCAGTGTTATTTTACAGGATATGAATTGTTTTGTGGGGAGAATTGAGAATTATGAACCTCTTTATTTTGCTGCTCAGTCCCTAGAAAAGAAATGAAAAAGCAAAAGGAAAAGTTTTTTTGTGTGTTTCTTTCTTTCTTGTCCCCTCTGTCCTCCCTCCCTCTGTCCTTCTCTCATTCTCTTTCTTTCTTTCTTTCTTTCTTTCTTTCTTTCTTTCTTTCTTTCTTTCTTTCTTTCTTCCCTTCCCTTCCCTTCCCTTCCCTTCCCTTCCCTTCCCTTCCCTCTCTGCCCTCCTTTCCTTCCTTCCTTCCTTCCTTCCTTCCTTCCTTCCTTCCTTCCTTCCTTCCTTCCTTCCTCCTTTCCAAGACGATGCTAATTCTGTGACACACCTAGCCATGGCTCAAGGCTTTCAAGCATGGAGATAGATTTCCATGTAAATGGGTTATTTGATAGAGTAATATGGGTGAAAGATTTCTGATTTAATTGTCTTACACATTACCATGACTAGAACAGAAAATTTCAAGGTGCAGATGTGAGATTTTTAAGGCATAATTGAGGCAGAGGCAAAAGGTGTTCAGAAGCTCAGCAATTAAAGCAGACCACTGAGATCCTTTTCCGCAGGGAAGGATGCTGCTGTCTCCTTGAAAGGCTCCTCCTTGGAGGGGCAGCAGGAGCCTTCAGCTTGGAAGGGAGGGCCCTGGGCAGCCATCCTGGCTTCTTGTGCTGGGGCTGTCTTCCAGTGGGATTTCTCAGCTGGGCTGCATGACTCTTTACTGTAAGAAAAGGAAAAACTATTTCTTCAGCTGCTAGTCCAAGTGGAGTGCTTTGAGGTGTGTGTGTGTGTGTGTGTGTGTGTGTGTGTGTGTGTGTGTGTGCGCGCGTGTGCGTGCCTGCGTGCACACGGGAGCATGTGTGTGTTTCAGACTGCATGCTTTGTTAATTGCTTTCGCTCTTACAAGTTTTCCTATGCACGGCTTGTGAGTGTGGCATGAGTGAGTGTTACCTGAGAAATGTGGGCAGGAAAGGAGACCCAGCTGGTCTCAGTCCCCTGTTCACAGCAAGAACAGGAAAGGAGCCAGTGCGCCTTTTTTCCCCTCCATGTTCTGGCAGCTGTACAACTTTCTCTTGGGACCAAAAGTACCGAAGCTGACCATGTGTTTCCTCAGTGAGACAGACTGACTTTGGTTAAAAGATTCCAGTGCAAATTCCTGGGTGAAAGTTAGATTCACTTTCTTCCAGAAATGCTCACTGTCATTTTACTGTATGTGGGTTGTTTGTGTTCTCTTTCTCTCTCCATCTCTTTCTTCTTCCTCATCTTCTGCCACTTGCATGTTTAATTGTAACGAGCTCATTTTAAACTATGTCCATCCATTTACATATTAAGGAAAAGGCAGGTAGTTATCCCATTCCATGAGGTGCTGATTAGCTGTAAAATGTTCTTGTAAAGTCTGCTCTTGCTGTTCATCTCACTTATACGAAGGAAAAGTATTTGGAATTTGCTGAAATCACTGAACACAGGGGAGGGCAATCACTTCCACAGCCTTATGTTTGCTGAATTATTAGAAAATCCTGAGTTGCTGAGGCCCCTGGGAGGCTTCTAGCGGGTCCTCTGGCTTGGGTGAGGCGGCGGTCGAAATGGCCCTGTGCATTGCTGGTCTTTTCCTGTCCTGTGCCTCTCCTGGGAGGGAGATTACAAGACTTCTCTTTGTAACCTAATATGATCCATATCAATTTATACATCAAGAATTCATCCTAAAAGCTAAGCTGACATCTTTCTGGATGGACTTAAAGCCAATTTTTAGTTGTTTTCTCCTTGGAGATAGAGAACTTTGATCTAATAACACTCCATATATTACTCAACCACCCTGAGGGGCAATCTCAATTCCCGTAACCATTTCTCTACCCTGTTCTTCCCCAAACCAATAATCAGTTTACTTTTCCTTTTCCTAGCAAACATTCTGTACCTACACATCTGTGACTCTTTTTTTTTAGTATCTGTGACTTTTACATGCAACATTTTGGGCTGTTTCTGCTCATGTTTCCTTGGCTACATCTTTTTAACCTATGTGTCAACTCTTTCTCTTAGCCAGGCTAAGAACATACATTGTTCTCACAGGGTGGCAAAGCCCTGGTGACAGTGGTAGCCACAAGTAGCACAGAGAAAGAGGTAAAAAAATATCAGGTACATTCGGCTATGTTTTTGCTTAGAACATAAGTCAGACTAAAAAGTAAATATATGTTCAATAGATGAATTCTGCATAAAAAATTTTCATTCCTTTGTCATTTTCCTTGCTGCCTGTATGACTTTATTTTAAAAGAAAATAAGCAAAAATCTTTCAGACCTGGGTAGCTCAGTGTACAGTATGTACTTCACATGCAAATACCTGTTTGTCCAGTCTCCAGCACCAAACCAAACCAAACCCAAACAAAACAACAGCACAAAATTGGGATATTTTGAAATTTGAAGCCTATTCCCCTTTTATGTTCTCAAAGGAAAGGGATACATTACATTGGAGATTTTTACATGAACTAAACATCTATGCTGGGGTAGAGAATGGGCAATCTGGTTGATCTCCCAGTGGCTTGTTTCACCCAGCAGCTATTGTGTGCCCAAAGTAACTCTGCTAAGAAGAGACCACTCCCAGAGTGCCATGATCCTTTCAGTTAGAATTAGCATGGGTGTACCTTCTGCACTTCCTGAAGCTGTATATCAGTTAAAAATATGTGGAAACAGAGAAGATTAAGCTATTATGGAGAATTTTCTACAGTGTAATTCATATTATTTTTCCTGCTTAGAACCGTTCGTTCCCAGCTCCCTCCCCTCAGCCATGAATTCATTCTATTTCTTCTGAGTATCGGAATTGTGAGTATGATGATAGGTTCTGGGAACAGGCTGGGGTTTGAGTGTTCCAGCGAACAGGATGTAGTAAAAACTCCATAAAGAGTCAACTCTTTGCCATGTACTTTGGACATTATGTTTCACTAGTAGTGATTTTCCTGTTTTTTAACTCTCAAGGGAAAATACCTTATAATCTTAGCTTAATTATGCATGGCCCTGAGCATCAAGAGCATCCTTTCAAATCATATTTCAGTAAGAACCATCTTGCTAAAATCCCACATTTTAAACCAGTGCAATTTTAGGTTTGTCTGTTCAGCAATACATCTCTTCCCTTCTGGAAACTGCCATCAGTGGACACTCTGTGATTTAGTTTTCCGTTGGCGTCGCTGAGGGCAGAGCCATCTTGCTCAGTAGGAAGCAAGCTTATGAGGCCCTGAGGCCAAGGTGCTATATTACTCCAGCTTTTCTGGTGCAGAAACTGTTCAAACACGCCTGGCCATTTGACTACCAGTCTCCTTTGCCAAGTAATTCATCCTAGAGTCTTGGATGAGTCTGTCATTTCTCTAGATATGACTCAGGGTTCTGCAGTTTCTCATCCACATCAAATGAGGGCTTGAATCTTTCACGACAGAAAGAATTCTATTTAAATGTTCATGTTTCTTCCATGTCAAAGGGTCCTGACATCTCCTTGTTCTCTTTACTTCTTGTCTCTTTGGAAGTATAAACTGAAGAGATTGATAATTTTTTAAGGCTACATTACTACAATCTCGGTGCCTTCATGGGGAGGAATAGGAGTTCAGATTTGCTTCCCAGATTTGCTTCCTAGTATTTACTGGGTGCCTACTGCGTAGCAGCAATCAAGGCCAACTGAGCTTGACAGGCTGAGCAGAGGGGGCAGGCTGAAACAGTTGGCGTTCTGACTGTTGGTGTGCAAGGCAACTTCAGGATGGCTAGGGGGAGGGAAGCATTTGGAACTCATCAACCAAAAAGTTGGCCTTAAATTATATGGGATGACTCCTTAGAATGGGGTGTGGCTTTGAGTTTTTCATTGGGGAAGGTACTGGGAGTGTGTCCTGCCTGGGACAGTTGCTTATTGGGTTGAACTAGCTTTTTGGTATAGACGAAGATACTGCTGAGTGTGGGGGACAGATGGCACTCAGGTGAGTTTTCATACTTATTTTGTTTCAAATGCGATAGCCCTGTAAGAAGAAATAATTGCTAGCACTCACAACATACTTGCCATCTGTTATGGTTGATACATTGTGTCAACTTGAGTAGTCTAGAGGTTTGGCTGAGTGATTCATCAGGAAGTCAGGGTGCTTACTTTGTATACATCCTGAGCCTGTGGAAGAGGAGGGCATGGAGATTGTCTGAGAGCTACACGCCCTCAGGGTGGGGGTAGGCTGTTTACAATGTAAGGGAAGGAAAGAGGCTGCTTCCCCGCCATTCTTCCCTTTTGCTGGTTGTCTTTGCTGTGCTCTGCTGCCATGAACTGTTGCCCTCTGCCACGTGCCACTCTGCCTCAGAACTAGCCAAGTATGGACTGAAACCTCCACAAACTGTAAGCTAAATAAACCTTTTCTTCCTTCATTTCGGGCGTTGGGTATTTTGTCTCAGCAACGAGAAAAAAGTAACCAAGACACCATCCAACAGGATTTATCTGCATCCCTCTATATAATATTTAATTTAATCCTCACAATGACTTCTGATGGAGGTGTGGTTGTTCTTCACATTAGAATACAAAAAGCCCAGTTAGCACCTGAGATACAAAAGGCAGGAGTACTTTCCTAATGCATCGTAGCTAGCTAACGAAAGGTAGAGCCAGGCAGTTAGAGAGCCTAACCAGAAAATGGGGCTCCCTGGGGTTGAGTTTCATGTGTCACAACCTGTGAGAAAGAAGCACATTTCTCTCTCTCAAACACTCATTTCCTACAGGCTTGGGATAATTTGGATGAGCATGAGATATGGGGGGAGGGGTTTTGGTTATATGTTGTGTGACAGAAATTGGTGAATACCTAAAAATAAAAGAAATTATTATAGTAAAAGATATATTGCTATTAATTACTCTCAAAGTGCCCCACCTCACATACAATTTAAGCACCTTTATCCCATTTTTCTTGCTACTTTTTGAAGCAGTTCTAGAAATCTTTTGTGTCTTTTCATTGACTGTCTCTATATGTCCAGAATTGGTTAAAAATATTTATGGCCATTCCTGTCAAATAAAAACATAATAGTGTATCCTCATCCACCTTATTCACAGTTCTGGCAGCATGTGACCAAGACAACCATGAAAGAGAATCAGTTCAGGACACTGAAGCAGCCAGGACAACACAGCTAAGAAACTCATGAAAGAGACCTTCTGAAGATGCTTCAGAATGTGCCAAGACAGATGGGGGTATGTGTGTTTAAAGTGTGTGTGTGTGTGTGTGTGTGTGTGTGTGTGTGTGTGTGTTTCTGTCTGTTTGTCTCCACTTGGAGGAGAATTAATGGTGGTGTGCATTTTACTACAATAAATTTTTTAAAATTTATGCACTCTGTATTTTTTTTACCACACTTTGTATTAAATGTGCACATACATTTCCTCATATTAGCCCCCAATTTGGAAAGTTCTGCTCATGGTAGCTGTGCTCTTCCTGAGAAGTTCCTGTGCTAGAGTTTGTAAAGCAGAATATTAACGCTGCCCTGGGAAATTGGGAAGAATTTTCCTTTTAAGCCCATTGAATGGAAACCCCAGCAAAATGGCATTTTATAGAAGAGGCTCCATCAAAGCCAGTAAAGCTGAGTATAATTCCTTAAACGTATCTTTCTGTAAACAGGGAGGATACAATAACGTTTAACAATAACACAGCTGAGTAAGTGAGACAATGGCAGATACGCATCTGATTCAAACTGAATTCAGCAACCGCAACAGTATTATCTGATGAAGGAGATTCTGTGTCACATATTCAAAGCTGGTGTTAAGTCTTTAAGAAGTATCAAAATAATCAAAATGTTTTCTTTGCTCCTCTTAATAGTCATTGTGAAAGAATCTTAAATGGTTGAAACATTTGTGTTGATCAGAAACCGCAGTTGGGAAGTGAAAAGAAAGTGTGTTTCTGAGCACAGAGAAGGGAGTGAGAGCCCACTCATTAGTTTCTTCCTTAGAGCTGAAACACGCTCTCCACTGCCAGGCCAGGCTGTCCTAAGGCTCCCTAGAGCTGTCTTTATTTTGTTTTTGAGACTGGGTTTCACTGTGTAATCCAGGCTGGCTTTAAAGTTGCTTTGTAGCACAGGTTGGTGTAGAACTCACCTCCTCCTGTCTCAGCTTCCCTTGTGCTGGGATTACACATACGCGCCACCATGCCTGTTGGAGCATGTCTTTAATATGAGGAGAATGGGAATCGAGAAAGGGATTCTCAAAGTTGGATGATTATCCTAATCGTCTTGGTGCTTATTCAAGGTACAGGTTTCCAGGCTCCTCCCATGACAGTTCTGATAGAGTAGGTCTGGATGGGACTTTCTAGACAGGGACCATGATCTGGTGTACATGTCTTACAGGCAAGTAGCCTGGGCCTTGGCTATGGTAAGTGGTGTGCATGATCTCTGTTCTACTGGTGGGGATGAATTAGACCTTCAATTTTCTTTTCTTTTCTTTCTTTCTTGGCTCTAGATTCAACACATTTTTCCATGTCTCTCAATACATGCTCACTCGGTATTTAGGGATGTCTCTCTCTCTCTCTCTCTCTCTCTCTGTGTGTGTGTGTGTGTGTGTATGTGTGTGTGTGTGTGTAGCTCCCTCAGGCACAAAGGGTGAGGACCTATTAGTGAAAGGTGTTATATATTGGGCTATTTATAATAATACTAGTTTGAAGTATAGTCTGATGAATAAATGTTTCCAACTCTTAGAATAAAAATGCTTAATCCTATGAAAATATAATTATTTAGTACATAATCTCTGGGAAGTAATAAAAAAGTACAAATACAAGGAAGGAGATATACTTTCCAAAAAGTTATTAAAGAAAATATCGAATCCTTACATTGTCCAAGGCTCATATAGAAGTGTCGTGCCTGACATCTTAGGAAAGATTACTAGAAAAAACAGTGAATAATTGTCACATTGATTGGGTCTCCCCTCTGCAGTCCAGCCCTTCTGCCTGGTTAGCTATAGTAGTTGATCTTTTTACCTCTGTTTTCTAATAATTGCATTTTGAGGTCTTTTGAGCTCTTTTAAGGTCAGAGACTGTAACATATTCCCACTTCTATCCTTAAATTCTCAGGCCAATGTCTAACATATAATAATAATACTGATAATATTTATTGAACATTTGTTCAATTTTCAAAACAATCCCATGATGAAGGCCTGGTTGTAATCTTGCATCACACAGGGAAATAGACATGCAAACACCACTGAGTTTGTTTAGTTGCTGGAGGAAGAAGCACTGCCTCTGACCAGCAATGGTTAAAGAATGGGCTGCAGACAAGGTGGAACTTCTGCTGAGGTACGGTGAGCGGATACAGGTCAGATGAGGAAGTGCTGGGGCGGGATGCTTCCGAGCCCAAGAAGGAGTATCAGTGTGTTTGAGGAGGTGGGCAGGAACAGAGCTGGGCATACTTGGGGTCAGGTGTAGGTTTGTCTCCTTGTAGTAGGGTAGGGCAGAGAGGAGTGGGCATAATGGTTGGACAGGTAACTTGGGGTGGATGCATGGATGGCCTCCATGGATGATACTGCAAGCTGGCTGAGCACCTTGGCCATTACTCTGTCTCCTTGAGGAGCTCTGGAGACTTTGAGCAGGGAAAGAGCATGCTGGGAAAATTCAGTTAAGAACGAGGGAATGTTCCAGACTACACAGCTTGATGTCGCTGTACAAAGATATTGCAGAATGTATCAGATAAAAGGGGGAGAAGATGAGTTCATCTTTGCCTGTGTTGTGGCTTGTGTTGTATTATACTGCAGCCACCTCTAGCAGGAATGGAGCTGTGGGGCTGGGAGGTGGTGAAAGAGCTATGCAAAGTGGCTGGAGGAAGAGCTGTGTAATGTGGATTCTTTAATTTTTTAATTGTAATTTTTTTGGTACTGGGAATCAAACTCAGGACCATGTGCTTGCCAGGCAGCACTTGTGCCACTGGGCTATATCCCCGGCCCTGCAATATGGATTTTTGAAGCTGGTTCCAAATGAGATCTCTAAGCAGAGGAATAAGGAGCAGGAAGAATCTTCGGTCCATGGCCAAATTCTGTATACCTGTCCTATGGGGGATCAGAAAGAAAAACCAGAGAAGCAAATAGGAATTAGAGTTTGACATGTACTGAGCTTTTGCTTTTCATTGAAAATATCCTGTTATATAAGACTGTGTAATGTGCTCATTATGAATCCTTTATGAATTTTCTTTCTCCCCAATTTCTTTGAAGACATTTCCTCCAAGTTGTTGGACCTCCGGAAATCTTGCCAGGACCTCAAACTTATTATTTCCTAAACTGAAATTAGCTTTTCAATGCCTGCACTTGTCCTACATTCCGTGTCTTACGTTTCTAGCAACAACATCTCATCTCATAGGCTTGAAGTCCTCATGTCCAGTCTACTCCCTCTGCTTTCAAGGTTCAGGGAGTTGGTCTCCTTGCAGTGCTTACAGCTGCTAGTCTCCTCTCCCATACCTCTGTGGGTCTGTTCAGGTCCCCAGCACCCCTACCTGGGAATGTTACTGTAATCTCTCCGTTCACTTTCCCTGGTTTTTACTCTTTTCCCTGTAATCCACGTTACACACTTCTGTGTTCATCACTGGTATCTCATCTTCTGCCTCAACCACTCCTTTTAAACATCTTGCAAGGCTTCTATTTGCTGACATCAGAAATTCCATATTTGGTTCCTCAATGAAATCTTACTCAGAAAGTCTAATATATCAATTAAATAGAGGTAGACTTTTTTAATCACACCAGGAGAGAATTCTAGATTGTCACTCATTCTGTCTCTACAACATCCAGAGCTCAGCAGAATAGACTGTGAATAAATGAAGCTCCCTGAGTCTCATAGAAATGGATACTAGGAATTTACTCCCAATGTATTTGTCCCATTAGTGCCAAATATGTCTCCTCCAGATGAGCCAAATGAACTGTTATTTCCACATATAAAAGCTTCTTAACTTGCAGCGGGCCCATATCCCAATAAATCCATTGTAAGCTGAAAATATTGTAAGTAAAAAATGCTTCAGCTATACCCAACTTGTCATAGCAGAGAGTGTCCATCTTGTTTGTTCTTGTGATTGAGGGGCCAACTGTGAGCCAGGGCTCAAGGCTGCTTCCCAGCTTCACACACCACAAACTGCTAGCCCAGGGAAGGGTCAAAATTCCAGATCAGAAGTCTACATTTCTAGTGAATGTGTGTTGCTTTTGTACCATTATGAAGCTGAAAAACTGTAAGCCAAGCCCTCCAGAGTCAGGGACCCTATGTCCTGTATGCTTTTGCTTCTCTATTTACCTTTTGCTCCTTTAAGTAAATTCTTTCATTCAAAATGCCCCCCTGCCCTCCGCATAAGTCCAGATCCAGCTTTTAAAGTCCTTTCCTCAACCTTTCCTCCTCACTGTTAAGTATAATTTCTTTCTCCCCACCCTCTCATTTGCACATTATCCAAAACTCTCTTAGGTGTGTGTTTCTCTTTGTTTTGCATGATGATTGTTTAGTGTCACTTGTCTCTCCTCTGAAGCTCTTTAAATCAAAATAATTGACTGATTTGCTCTTATATTCCTTCTCAGGGACTGGGCCATACCTGCTACTTGTTGCTCATGGTTTTCTGAAATATTTAGCTTTGCAAGTACCTCTAAGGAAGGGATGAAGGCATCAGAGTTACTGTGCATTTCCTGTCGTGTGTAGGCATAGCCAGCTTTACAGTACGTTTCATAATGAGGCTATAAAACCTGCAGGTATCTCAATTTACTTTGTAGCTGTAATATGTATTCTTGCCTTTTGAAAGTCATTGATGACAGGCTCTTAGAGAGTGACAGAACGACCATTTGTTCATCCAATATGCAGACAAGGGGAACATTATTACTACCATCATCTTGTTCCTGATGTGCACAGTCTAAATGAGGCAAAATGCATTTTAGACAATTAGAGGCAGAATCTTCAAATGCATTTCTTTTTTAATGCTTCTTCCATCCTAGGCCATCTTTCCAGTAAGTATTGTGTGGCATGTTCCCTTTGAGATCATTTACTACATGTCACTGTCTTTAGGACAGACCTTCTGAAGGGGTCTGGAAAGAATCTAGACTAATGGTTTGGAACTTTTATAGTTAGGCATCTCTAGTGAGGTGTATAAATGGATTGAGTTGAAAGAGCCTGCAGGACTGTGGCGATGAGCTGCTGGCGAGGGCAGTGGGAAGTCTGAAGAAATAAAGTACCAGATGCCCTTTAGACTGCGCAACTACACAGCACGAGTCAGTCCTAACTTCCCAGCACGGGTCACAAGTTTATCTTCTCTGAGGACTGTGAAAGCAGCCCCAACGGCAAGGCATGATGGATGGAGTTGCTCTGAGGAAGGGTGTGCGTGGAAGTTCTTCCCCAGGAAGGTTCAAGAATTTCTCATAGTCTAAATTCAGTCAATGCAAAGAAAAAAGCAGGGGGCTAAGAGTGCGCACATAAATCACCTGACTTTAATTGCACACATTTCAGTATCATCCAGCAAACGCTTGCTCTGAAGAGTGGATAAACAAGCAGGAATATTTCTTGGGCACTATGTCGGAAAAATTTAAAAATATGTAGTTATTTAATTTAAAAGTTTAGCTAAATGCAAGTTACAATTCCTGCACCTATCTTTCCTTTAATGCACAAAGCTTAGAGATGCGCCTGTTCCAACATGTTTCTCATTTTTCTTACAGCTGAATGCCCTGAGTTTTCCATTGACAAGAAAATCAAGTATTTTTTTTAAAGATAACTCACAGTCTTTTGGAAATGGAAACTCTGTGCACATTTCCTGAGCCAATCACATAATTGGATATTTTAGTGTGAATTTTTTGGTTATAATACTCACAGTAGACATATGGTGAACATTGGCCTATTTGTAGGGATTAATGTCTATGAATACTAAAAAATAGTAGAAAACAAAACAACTGAATCTTGGTTTGAGGTAGAAATCAAACATCTTTTAGCATCTCATATGAAATGAAATAGGAATGTTTATCTCAAATGCAGTATGAAGCAAAGGCTAAGAGCACTGCTTTAGATAGCACTGCTATTGCTTAGATTAAATTCCAGCTTCTCCAGTAATTTGGCTGTGTGACTTTAGCTAAGTCATTTAACTTCTTTGTCTCAACTTCCTCATCTGGAAAAGGGGATAAATACAGAATATATCTATCTGTATTTAGTCAGTTTTTACTGTAACAGAGATGTGTAACAAATAGCTCCCCCTAAACTTCAGTGCCTTATAATCTTAATTTTTTTTCTCCTTGATGGTTTGCAGCTCAACTGTGGCAACTCTTTTTATAGATGATAAAATATAATTCACTGATGAGACGAAAAGCAGTTATTCTCTGGGGTAAATATCATGAGCATGAAAGAATGAGACAAACCATTGAATGCCAGCCAGAGCCTCCTTCTGTATGTATCCGCATTTCATTGGTCAAGCTAGTCATCTGGCTGCAATCAGCAGCAAGAGGTGGGTAATTATACATTTCTGTGGAAGGAGGAAGGTGGAGTGGTTGTTGAATGACAATATCTACTTCACTATCCTAGGGTTGTTGTGAGTGGCAGTTGATGTAACACAATAGTTTGTCTCACAGTAAAGAGCCAATATGAATTAATTATTATTACTTTTTCTTATAAAAAGATAGTGCCAGAAGCTGAAAGGATGCATAGGAAAAACAAACTTCTGGAAACACATTCAGAGATTCCTGAGATTTACGTTCCATTTCTCATTCTCCCTCTGTTATATCTCTTCTTCCGCTCCTCTTGTAGCATCTGAAAAACTGATAGCAACCTGAAGACAGTGGGTGTCCTCATCAGCTGCCCCAGATGACATTATTTTACTCCTTTGCTTGGTGTAAGCAAGGAAAGAGCTTTTGTTTATTCTGTGGGCCGTGATACAAGTAAGGCTTATCTAGATCTTTGACTTTGAGCCATGGAGACCAGTCTGTCTCTCATGTTTGCTCTGGAGTTTCCAACCTCAGCTCATCCCATCTCCAGCCAGACCCCAGGAGCATCCTCCATGGGACCCCAGCAGCACCGTGATGTCCATTAGATGTGAGCCTGGGTTCAAATTCTATTAAAAATCTACCACGTATGCCCAAGTCATTCTAGGCAGGAATCTACATATTTGGAAAACTAAACTCATAATTTTATAAATAATGGAATTTTATAGAATAGTAGAATAGAAGAAAATGAATCAGCTTATTCTTTTTTCTTCTGTAAAGGTGATGAAACAGAGGCACAGAGAGTAGTTACCTGTTCAAACTCTCCTAACTTTGCATTGACAAGAGATGGGGTGGAAACTGGACACATGGGCCAGTGCTTTTCCATACTATCTTACAGTGCTTGGATGGCACTGAGCTTTTAAAATGGAAGTCAGGGTTGGAATTGGACAACGTGGCTCAAATCCTGGCTCATTTATAAGCCATGAGATTATGGGTAACCTCTATGAGCATCCATTTCCTTATTTTTAAGAGGCCACTTCATAGGGTAGTGTGAGACTTAAATTAGAAATGGATAAAAAGTGCTTAGCTTCTATAATAATGATTTTTTAAACAAATCTTATCCCATACAGTATTTAGAAACATATAATGGTACTGCTTGAAAGGGTGTTTATTACCTACAACTATAAAATACAGTGCATCAATAATACAAGACCTCAGCACAAGCAACATTACACATTTATGGCCCATGCAGCTAAGACCAATGATGGGTAATCCAGTTACCTCTGCTGATCTTGATCAGGCTCATTCACATATGTAGGAATCAGCTGGAAGTTGGTGAGTCTACAATAGCTTCTATTTGGTCAATCGCAATCACTCAGCTTTGGTCCACTGTTACTTTTTACAAGACAAATACGACAAGGAGAAATCATGCTATTTTATTGTTACTGTCTTGGTTATCATTGAACACTGGAGCAGGGAATGGGAATAACGATGCATGTGTATGGACAAAGAAAGTGCTAGGATTACTGGCGAAATACGTGTGAAGGGCATACAATATTTCTAGACTGAAGTGCTTCTTAAACTTTCAGGTATACAGAACTGTCAAATGACAGTTCTCATCCAATCAGTCGGAGGCAAGGCCTGAGAATCTGCATTTCTAGAAACCTCCACGGGAAGCTCAGGCTGCAGGTCCTGGCAATCCTCTCTGAGTAGCAGAGGGCTGGGCCATCACTGTCTAATAAAACTTTCTATGATGATGCAGTGTCCTAGACTAACACTGCCCATAAAGCAGCCACCATTCAGCCCTAGAAATGTGAGTAGTACCGAAGAGGAAAGAAAATTTAAATTAAGTCAAATTTTTATTAATTAAATGTGGCTGGCAGTGAATGTATTTACAGTGCAGGTCTTGAGATCTGTGCTGCATTTAAGTTTGAATGCCTTAGCTAGCATGGGACATGGTGGTAGTCAGAACTATTTATTGTTGTGCGAAAGGAACATGTCACTGCAGGGGGCTAGAAGACAGAGCTCAAACACCTGTTCCCAGGAGCTGTTTGGGAGTAGAGTGGAGAGGAGAAGGCCACACACTCTAAAGTGTGCCTGCCAGGATTCAAATGTGGACATCACTCACGTTACCTTGATTCCCTTGGCCTCGGATTCCTTCTCTATAAAAGGAGAATGAAATAATTCTTCTTTTACAGGACTGTGCATATCGATGGAATGATTTAGTATCTGTAAAATTTTAAAAGTTTTATGGCATTATAACAGCTCCTAGGATAGACTACATTCTCCCATATGCACAAGGACTGGCTCAGGCTGCCCCTCACCTAGATTAAGCCCTCAATAGTCACTGCACCTTTCTCTTGGAAAAGTTGCAAACTACACGTGAGCTCCTCGGTCTCAGGAAGAAAGGTTCTTTTCATGGTGCTACTGCTCCTTTGGACAACTAAGCCTTGTTGCGTTGTTAATTCAGAAGTGTTTAACCCAAACCCTATCCCTAAATGGAGTCAATTCACCAAAGAAAGTGTCTGGTGTGAGAGAGAAGGGAGAAGTGAAACAATGAGGTCAACCTTCCGAGCCAAACAGGGGAGCGATAGGCAGCCTCAGAGAAGACACGACTGCTAGGAGACTGCGCCCGTGTTTACACAAAACCAAGCGGGAGAAGTTTGCCAGTGGAATAAATAAAGGCGCTTCTGGTTACATAATGTCTTGTTGCGCTCCACTTTGAGGCCGTTTTGGAATCAGTACTTGGTATAGGCCTGGATTTGGGAGTGCGAGCTGTTTTCTCTTCTTTGGTTTGCTTGTTCCAGAGACTTGAAGCACCAGTCTTCTCTAGTTCCCCGAGGGCCTAAGCTTAAACTGGACCAGAGCATGACTTCACCATTTGGCTTAAGAGCAGCCCTGTGCTCTACTTTTTGTTTCTAAACCTCTGACCTGGGATCCACTTAGATTGGTGCTGCGGGTGTAGGCTGGGGGACGAGGGTGCCCAGGGTAACTGTCCTGTGTGCCTAGGAAGGGGGAGGCTATATTAGGGCTAGATCCACGTCGGTTGTTGAGATCACGCTCTGTGCTGAGTATTGGGCCAGACACGGCCTCGGACTCTCACAATAACCTCATTAGGGAAGCAATTATGATCCTCAGATACACGAAGGTTTTAAGTCACATGTGCGAGAGGTGAGAAGCTAGGACGGAACAGCGCCTGCAGCTCTGCTTTTCTCCTTTATTCACTACTCATTTTTGACTGAAAATTAAAGCACATATTTCAACTCAGTTGCCTATGTTTCCCCATATAATGGGGGGGGGCAGCTAATACTGAAAAAAATCTAGTTTAGGAAAATGACAATTCTACAAATTTTAAGGTGTCTAGATAAGTGAGTTTGTTATAGCACCTCTTGAGCTCCTCATTAACCTGAAAGAAGTCACCATCTCCCTACTACACAATTTACAAAAGCAGTTTTGAGCTCCTACTGAGTGCAATGGCTGCATTTACGAGCTGGGGGGCAAGCACAGGAGAGTTCGAAATGGTTTGGGCAGACTTTGAGCTTGGCGAAACCCATGTTCCAGCTCAAGCCTCAGTTTGCTTAGGTAGGGAATGTTTCAGAGTCCTTTGGAATTCTAGGATATGGTGAACTTGGGGGAGGATAGGGTACCCCAAGAGAAAAAATGATACCCTCTCTTCTCTTATCTCCCTGGGTAACTCCCGTAGCCCATTCATAAACTCCAGGAAAGTTGACAGGACATATCCAAATGTATCCAAAGTCCCATTTCCCTAAATATCCCTCAGTGTCCAGTAAGACCGGAAGAAAATGGAAAGAAGGGCGAAATAGCAGAAACTGTTGTGTATCTGACATTTCCTGGCGTTTGTTACATCTCTGGCTCTGATGTAAGTGCACTACTTAGACTGCATTTGCTCACTTGAATAATTAGTCCAGTGATTTAGAATAGTGAGGGGGGACCTGTGAATGAATCCAGGAAGTAGAGAGAGTGGCCACAACTTTGCCATGGATGGGAAGGCGCCCTTAAGTCGGAGTAATCGGTTGTCTAAGTAATTTGAGGTTTCAGGTTTGAGGTGGCCTCTAAATTTCTCCTTAGGAAAGGTCAGGAAATGGAAAAGGGTGTGTGTGAAGCCTCCTTTGTTGGCACACACATTGTTTTTGCTAAGTTCATTTACTGGTTGGGGGATGTTTGTTGGAAGTGACTGTAGGGTCTGACCCCCCTCTATTAAGCTGCCTTTGGTGCCGTGTCTTGGGCCCCAGAAGATCCTCTCTGCATCATGTTTGAAAGCATATGAAATGATATCACTTAAAACTCGTTTATTCATGCTTTTTCCTAGAGTTGCTTTTTTTCCCTAAATTTATCTGTTTTTGAGGGTAATAGTATAGTGTATAGATCTTAAATATACAGTTTGAGTGGTGATAAAAATATTCTCTCATAGATACATCACCACAATTAATTTAGCATGTTTTCATGTCACTAGAAAGTCCTTTTCTGCCCCTTTTTATTCAATCCCTGCCCATCTGTAGACTCCGTGTAACCACTATTTTTTTAAACATCTGTGTCATATTTAATTGAGCAATTACTTTCTAATGTATGTATTTTTAAATGAATTACTGGCTCAGAGGACAGGTACATGTTCATGCCACAAAAAATAACCAGGCAGCTTTACAAAGCAGTTGTGTCCTTTCACGCTCTTACCCAATCTTTTCTCTGAAATGCTCAGCAACACCAGGAAGCTCTTTGTACTACTTTCTCTCACACCCCCTCTCCTCCTTCCCCTACCCAGCCAGTCAGCTCAGCCCATTAGAATATGCAGCACTCAGTAGTGAATATTCCCATCTCAGATTATGTAACCTTTTCAATCACTCATTCCTTCTGTCAAAAGTCATTCCGTCAAAAGATTTAAAGAAACGCAGGCATAAAGGACTTTAAAATTCAGGGAGAAAGCGTGTGCTCTCATCATACTTAATTGCAACCACTGCAGTCCTTCTCAAGATCAAGGAAAAGGGAGGAGTTCCCATTCTTACTGCTTTCGCTGGTGTTGTAAAGGAGGCAACATCCGTGCAATAGGCAAGAAAAATGAAAATGGGCATGTGTTCCTCAGCCTTTGCTTACAGCGACAAACAGCTGAGATAAACAATTTGCAGGAGGACAGGTTTAATCTGGCTCCCGGTTTCAGTACAAAGTGGAAACATCCTGGCAGAAGGGTGTGGGAGAGGAATGTTGCTCATTTCACGGCAGTCAGGCAACAGATAGAGGGAAAGATAGAGGGAAGGAGCTCAAGACGACGTGCGTATCCCAGACGCTGCAGTGATCCGTGCCCTCCAGTGAGGCTTCGCATCCTTATACCCCGTTCAGCTGTGAACTTATCAAAGAGTTAATCTGTTGATAACTTGTGAGGGGTGGTTGCTGCCCTCACAATCCAATCACCTTTCAAATTGACAGTCAAGATCAGTTGTGGCAAGGCCTAGTGGCTGACAGGAATAATACAACCCTTCACTCAGATGCCATTTTTATCTAGGCAGCAAGCCTAGAAAATCTACCAAAACACAGTAAAACTAATATGTAGTTTCAGCAAGATTTCAGTGCTTAAAGTTAACTTGTAAAATTAATTGCATTTGTATCTCCAACAGCATACAATTGAAAACTAAAATCACAGACACCATTCACAACAGCATCAAAAGATATAACCTATTTCACCATATTTCTATCAAAAATATGCAAGATTTAAGCTCTAAAAGTACAAAATACCTCAAGGAAAGAAGAACTAATTTAGTGGAAAAACGTGCAGTGTTCATGGGTTGGAAAACTCAGTACCACTAACATCACTTCTCAAATTGATCTCTAGCAGAGGTTGGCAAACATTTCTATTAAGGGGTAGATAGTAAATATTTTAGGTTTTGTCAGCCATATGGTGTTAATTGTAATGATTCTCTGCCTTCGTATTGCAAAACATAGACAACATGTGAAAACCAAGTGTGGCTATATTCCAGTAAGACTTTATTTATAACAGTATGGATGGGCTGGAGTTGCCCTCTTCTATCATACATCAGCTGAAAAATGAGAGCTAAAACTAGATGCTCTCTGGAGTTCTTCCCAATTTTGTCTTTCTCTGATGGTGCCAGAGTGTCAGAGCACATAATAAGTTATACAACCACTTATTTGGCAACTCATGTATAAAATGGTAAAAAGAAAGCCAACTTGGTAGTGTTGATGGGAGAATTAAGTGAAATAATATAAAGATCTGGGATCAGGCTGACTTATAGATATGCTTACCTGTCTTCTTCTCATTACAGTGTTTTCCCATTTGTTTTTAGAACTTAGTTTTAAGGGCTGGAGAGTCTGAAACTGTTTTCAGTGAAGCAGCACCTGCTGCTGCAGGTGGCGAGGTTGGGTGGGTCTGGAGCAGGCTCATGATGGGCATGCTTGAATACTGGGCCAGCTGCCATGCTGGCATTTTGTAGTAGGAGGTACTGGGTGGGGCTTGGTCACCAGTGGTCCATACTTAGACATGCAGGTGCCTATGTTGGAAGAGCTTGGCTTTGTCTCCAGAGGGGTCATAGTGAATAAAGTCCTGGGGAGCAGTCCAGAAACACTGGGTGCCTAGCTCCCATTGCCTTTTTAGGAAGACATGCTTCCCCTTGTAAGTATTACACAATAGCCTCCCAGCATAAACCCAAATATAATGTCATCTCTGGGAAAAGTTGATACGTGGTGAGAATGGAAGCCTTCCTTGTATTGGGAATAAGAGCTGGGAGCCATCCTGGAGTTTTGTACACCTTCTGTGGCCATTCGTTTTCTGGTATTGAGCTGGCCAAAATGAGCGCTGGTATGTTGCTTCCCTCAGCCCTGCCCTGGGTGGCATTTGTCTTGCAGCTTTCCCATGGTCGTTTCAACAGCAAAAAAAAGCAAAGAGATTGACATATAGCTACCCTGAGGCTAGACTGTCACTGAAATAGATTTCTCCGAATAAAAACAAGGGCCATTTTTGCTCTCAAGCCTTTGCAATGAAGCAGAGTTAATAAAAACTGCATGGGAAACTCACATTGCAGCTATAAAAAAATTAAAAACTAGAATTCTTAGCTCAAGTCAGCAGTGATTGTTGGCTCAGGGTAGAAATTGGGGAGTGAAGTAGTCTGAAACACTCATTGAAAGTGAAGAGGGAAGATTTATTACCCTTTATCCACTTGTTTAACCCTTCAGAAGTAAAGCTAGAGTGACACTGGCTTAGAACGTGATCGCGTTGCGGGTTTACGAGCAAGGCAGATCACGTGCTCTTTGTGGATAAGCTGCTGCGGGCCCACTTAACTCACAAACTACCACAAACGAAAACCAAAACTGCTGTAAAATAAGGCTTGATAGAATCATCGATGAAAATGCTTCTAGCTTTGCTCCATTAGTTTCCATTGCTGTGTGACCCTCAGATGTCTCTGAGGTTGAAGACTGTGTCCTTCTAGGCTACAGGTCAGAGAGACCATTCACCATTCTCCCATTCCCAGCCCGGCGTCACATCTGGGGCATCTCCCAGAACCCTGGGGAGAGGGTTTGTTCCTGCAGCTCCCTGAAGGGTGCGGTCTTCCCACCCAGGCTGGCACATCCACTACTGTTTCCAGCCCCGGTGTGAGGTCCCAGTGGGCCATCAAGAAATGGTGATTGTTTATCTGAGAAACTGACCATCTTCTTGTACTCAGAATTTGTTCCTACTCTAATGGGACCCCAAGACATCAACTGAGTCCCACTTATGGCTACAAGCATTAAAAGTCATGGTATGTGAGACAAGTGAGTCTCTGGTCGCTGTAGGGGAATTTATAGGCATATTTAGAGGTGACTCAGGGTCTTTTCTTTCCCTCCCCCTTTATAGCATATAAACTCTGGTCATTTTCACAGGTTTTTGCTAATTAATACCACCACTGTGGAAATGGGGGCTGTTCTGCAAACAAGCAGCAACAAATGGGATTTTTATTGCTGGTGGAAAAGTCTGGGGAATAATTAGCAGATCTTTGGAGATTCCTTGACTCTGGGTACCAGCATGGTAATGACCAGCCCTGGAGATCACTCAGGGAAATGGGGTCGGACTTTCCACCTTAGGGCACATTTGTATTGTCAGTTATAGCCTTCAAGCTGCAGTTGGACAAATGTGGGAAAATATTCTGTGAAATGCTAGACAAATGAACCTGATGTTGACCAATCTCAACTAGGAAAACTGGCTCTGCTTTGCTAAGTGCTGTACAGCAGCCAAGACTTGCAAATGAAATATTTTGATATCTCGTTAAACTTGAGTCCCTTGAGAGAGGCAAGCAAGTACACGCATACACACACACACACACACACACACACACACACACACAGAATTGGGGGTTCTCAAGGTGCATGGCTAAAGAAGATTACTGGAATGACAGACTCTTGGGGCTAGAAAGGAGCCTAAAGTTCATCTGGCCCAGACATTCATGTAACTAAAGGGTATTTGGAGAGAATCCAAGGAGATCTGTGAATGTGGATGGGTAAAAATTTCCAATTTTGTTCTCATTCCCCTCTACTTTAAATTGGCCATTTCTGTGCTAAATGGGGACAACAAGGCACAGAGATACCAGTTATAAATGAGATTTTGACACAACAGAAATCACAGATGTCTTCACATTGTATGACAGTATTATAGATAACTCAAGATGTCATTTATGCTCATCACTTCTTTGAATTATGATAGTTATCAGGCCCATTCCTGTGGCTTATTTAATGTGGTATGGATGAAGAATACATATATTACTATTTAAAATATGTTGAGTATTCAATTTAATATAGTTAGTTTTTAGCAATTTGTATTTTTTCTATTTTAAAACATTCTGAACGATGTCACAGTCTTCATCAGACTGCTGGAGAAGTCTGTACTACATGGTTTAAGAAGCCTTTCTTTCTAGTCTCCTGTATTTACAGCTAAGGAGATTGAGGTAGAACTGGTAAGTGGCAGAGAAAAATCCAGAACCCCAGGTGCTGCCTGCAGGTTGGTTCCCACTGTTATAGACATGTATGGAAGGAGATCTCCCTTAGTAAAAATAACATTGAGTACTTCCTTAAAAGACTGTTGTTTAAGTGTAGAAGTCAGAGGTGATAAGCAATTCCTGAGGCTAATCTTAGCTAGAGAATTCGTTTTCAAGTTCAAATATACTTTTCTTCCTTCAAAGTGGTAAGTTAAGTGCATGGTATTATTCTGAAAGGTTAACAGCAAAACACAACAATGTGGGTTGTACATAAAGAGCACCTCAGAAAACATCCTATTTTCTGCGTCCCTAGCAGCAAGTTTATCTCCTGCATGTTTAAGAGGACTTCAAGTGAGAATTGTAATTGGAGCCCTCTCCATCTCTGAGCATTGGGAAACTGGACAGGAGGCCAGACTAGGTCGGCATGAACATGGAAAATATGGGTGGCTAGCTTCATATATCATCTAGAATAAGATACATGAATTGCACAAATATGTGTACATGTCCCTACTCATGGAAAAGACAAAGAGCGCATTAATTTCAAGCAGTCAGAACTCTTATGAAAGTGTTCGCTGATCCTACATGCTTGGTATGAATATAAAGACATGAAAATTTTCAAATGTCTTCTCTCTTGATGGTTCAACTGGAGGCAACTTTTCTTAAAGCAATAGACCCTAACCAATTGTGACTTTCTAAATTTCATAATCCATGAACTTGTAAAACTTTAACATGGAAAGGAGTATTACATATCATCTAATTCAGTTGTTCTCAACCCTTTCAGAATTTCTCAACTACTCTTTTCTTTTACAGCTTATCAGATGTGACATATGTGCAGATATATTTGTTTTATCTTGGCTCTACATTTTTATGGTTTAACTTTTATTTCAAAGTAACCTTTGGTTTATAGAAAGTCTAAAAATTAAGTAATTTTAGTGTGCTCTCTTTCAGACTCTCCAAATGGTACTATGTCCTGTCACTCTATTACAGTGATCAAAATCGGTAAATTTAAGCCAGGCATGCTGGTGCACACCTGTAGTCCAAATACTCCAGGAAGCTGAGGCAGGAGGATCGCAAGTTTGAACCCAGCCTGGTCAGTTTAGCAATTAGCAAGACTCTGTTTCAAAATGAAAGAATAAAAAAGGGCTGGACATGTAGCTTAATGCAAAGGTCCTAATTTCAATTCCCAATAAAAGTGGATACTGTCTTACTGTTCAAATTTTATAGTTCTTTGAATTTTACTAATTTTCCCACTAGTGTTATTTTTCTTGGTCCTGAATACAATTTTAGGTTGTATGTCATCATTAGGTGTTGTCTTCACTTGATTTCCTCAGCCTTCTGTTTGTGCTCTGTGATGTTGATTTTGAAGGAGTTCTGGCCACTTATTTTGTAAAAGGTTCTTCAATGTGGATCTCCTGATGTTTCCTTGTGATTCTTGCCAGCTTCTGCACTTAAAATTTTCCTATTAATTATTACTTTAATTGTACCGGTACATGGGGTACAGCGTGATGATTGATGCATGCGTACAGTGTAGAGTGATGACCTGAAAGTAACATTTCTATCTCTTTAAACATTAAATTGGTTAACTCATAATAATTGTCCATGTTTATGGGATACAGTATGATATTTCAATACATGTATAATATACATTAATGGAATCAGGGTAATTACCTTTTCTAGCCCTTTATCTTGCTTTGTTTCTGTAGCCTCTGAGCTCCTCTCTTCTAGTTATTTATAACACATGCACAGGTCATTGTGAACCAGGCCACTAGGATTTATTACTTCTGTGTTTAGGTTCTCATTAGCCATTACACCTCCAGCTGCTAGTAATCACTATGACTCATGCTGATTGAATTATTTATTTATATTTTTAGAAGGACAGGGAAAAAAAAACAAACACAAAGACAAAAATAAAACAATAAAATCCAACCAAAATAGTACAGAATTTCAAAACAAGGTGGTAGGAAGTTAACAATAGTTATTATAATACCTATGGCTATCTTCGAAGTAGTTGCTCAGATTCCAGTTGAATTTTAATCACCTGCACCTTAGAAAGAAAATGGGACATTCCTCTATCTATAACTGACTTATTTCACTTAACCTCATGTCCTCCAGTTGCATCCATTTTGCTGCAAAAGACAAGATTTCGTCCTTCTTCATGGCTGAATAATAGCCCGTTGTATATATCCATCATGGTTTCATTATCCATTTGGCTGCTAATGGGCACCTGGATGATCACGGATTTTAGCTATCATGAATGGTGCAGCCATAAACACAGCAGGCAAGTATCACTTTCATATGCTCGTATTATTTCTTTTCTATGCAGACCCAGAAGTGGGATAGTGAAGTCCTATGGGAGCTCTATTGTTTGATTTTTGTGGGCCCTCTGTAGTGGCGATATTAAAGTATATTTCACCAGTAGTGCCATTCTCTCTAGCATTGGTTAGTTTTGTCTTTTTGATAATAGCTGTTCTAACCGGGATAAGATGATATCTCATTGTGGTTTTAACTTACATTTCCCTGATGGTTAATGAAGTTGAGCACTCTTTCATGAATTTGTTGGCCATTTAAATGTCTTCTTTTGAGATCTGTCTGTTCGTATTCTTCACCCAGTTCTAACTGGTATGTGATTTTTGATAGTGAGTTTTTAAAAACTCCTTATATATTGTGGCTTTTAGTCCTTTATCAGATGATGAGTTTGAACAAATTTCTCCCGTTCTCTTGCTTATCTCTTTACTCTGTTGATTGCCTTTGCTTGTGGAACATTCTTAGTTTGATATAATTCCATTTATCTTTTTTTTTCTTTTGTTTTCTGTGATTTGGGATATTATCAAAATTTCCCTTTCCTTATACTGTGGTCTTTAAGTGTCTCCTCTGTTCTAGTGGATTCATATTTTCAGCTCTTAATTTGGTTCTTTAATCCATTTTTAGCTTATTTTTATAAAAGTGAGATATAGAGGCCAAATCTCAATCTTTTAAACATCACTTTCCATTTTTTCCTGCACCATTTATCAGACAGCCTGTCCTTTCCCCAGTGTACACTTTTTTTTTTTTTTTTTTGTATCAGGAATGAAACTCAGGACTTTGTGCTTGCCAGGCAGGTGATTGTGCTGCTGAGCTATATCCCCAGCCCCACCAGTGTACATTTTTGTACCTTTGTTGAGAATCAGCTGGCTGTAAAGGCACAGTGTTGTATCTGTGCACTCTATTCTGTTTCATTTGCCTATGTATCTGTTTTTATACCAGTGCCATAATGTTTTTATTACTTTTGCTTTGCACTATATTTTGAACTTAGTGTGATACTTCCAACATTGTTCTTTTTGCTCAGGACTGGCTATTCACAGTCTTGTGTTTCTACATAAATTTTAAGATTGTGTTGTTTAGTTCTATGAAGAATGTTATTGGTATTTTGATGGGAATCACAGTGAATCTGTAAATCCCTTTAGACAGTATGGATATTATAACAATAATAATTCTTCCAATCCATGAAGGTGGGAGGTCTTTCCATATTTTTTGTGTCTTCAAGTTTATGTGTTTTAAAAAAAAGGCTATGTGTTTTCATCAGAGAAGTGATGTTATGTCCTCTATATATCATATCAGAAGGTATGTGGTGTTGATATCACTGGTTTTATTAACATTCATCCTTTGGTTAAGGTGGTGTCTCTTTATTTTTGCCCTCTAAAGTTGTACATTTTCTTATTTTAATTAATAGGTATTCTTATTGATAGAAATACTTTGAGAATATGTAAAAATCCTGTATCTCATACTTTCATCAACTAATTTTAATTGATGCCTCTTGCCTGAAGCAACTCTTAGGCTTGTATAAAAAGTTTCTTCTATAAAAGACTCAATATTTAAACAACAAATTCAAGTTTCCTTGTTTTGAGATTGATGTTGGTTTTCATAATTATTTATTGTCTCACAAAATTCCTCTCTTTCTCTCACTATTTACCCAAAGTTATAAACGCCATCAGAATGTGACAGTTATGAACGTCCACACAATGCAAACACACTTGCAAAGCAGGTGTGGTAATTCCTAAGGGCTCTTGGTGGATTTCAAGTACTGAAAAACACAGAAAAAGGTGTGATGGGGATTCTTTTGTGAATAAATATAACTTGATCACATCCTATGAGGAGAGTACAACCATTTATACTTTCCAAGCCACAAACACCTAATAAATACACACAGTATTGAAAGAAACCTTCCATATTACACAGGTATCAAGATCCTAAGTTTCAAATTCCACTAGAGAACACCATCAAGTGGGCTGGTGCCTCCAGGAAACAGAGGGTGTGTTGAGGATTTTGCATTAACACTCGGTCACCTCCTTCAAATATTTTTACAGCTCAACTCTATGTGTATATAAGTAAGCGAATAACAGAAACTCCTGCCATAGATTTTTCTCACTCTTTTGTGGTGGACTTTAAAGACTATGAGGTATACCTTGGCCACCACCAAAGATAGAAGGGCTGAGCCTTTCTGTTCTTGGAACACAAAAGCCCAGCTAATGGAAGATCTGCTAGGGCAATCTACAAAGATGTGAATGGAATCAACTTTCCACGAGATAGATTTCTTTTTCGTGGTCAATTCCTTTAAAAAATAGATTGACCCAGGCATGGTGGTGCGTACCTGTAATCACAGCACTCAGAGGCTGAGGCAGGAGGATCTCTATGAGTTCCCAGCCAGCCTGGGTTACATAGTGAGTTCAAGACTAGCCTGAATACACAGTGAGATCCTGTCTCAAAAAACCAAAGCCAACCAACCAACCAAATAAATAAATAAATGTATAAATTTTTAAAAAGTTGATGGAAAAACAAAATAGAAATTTGGTATAGGATTGATCATTTTTGTTTTCCAAGATGCCAAAAAAGACAATTTCACCAACTTTTAGGAAGGACCAGTATGACAGACATTGTGAAATGAAAAGAAACCACTCAAAAGTAAAGAGCAACTAGAATGAGGGAAAAGAGAAAAGGAAGAAGGGGAAATTATGTATATATGTATATATAGGATAGATAACATAGTTGTACTACTGACTTCTATTGCATTATTGAAAGGAACAGTTAATTTAATTATTCGATCAATCTTGCATGTCTCTATTTGTTTTCCTGAGTGACCACTTTGAAGATATCAATACATAATACAATAACCATTGTTAATTTTCTATCACTTTGTCTGTAATTCAGTATTGCTTGTATTGTTCTTGTGCTATTTTATAAATGGATGTCTGTTTGTTAATATGTTTTTGTTCTTTTATTTTTAAAATAAAATTTAAAAAAGGAAAGACCTAAAGAAGTCATCTGATTTGACCTTCCCTGGATCAGAAGTGGACTCTGACCCTGAGTCCTCCCATCCTCAAAAAACCCAAGTGCAACGGAGATGAGGGAGAAGAAAATTGAATGATCAAATGGGCCATCATCTGTGTAGCTGAGTGACAGATGTGAAGGTAACACTATGTAGGACAGCATCCAGAGCTAATTCCCTTCTATGTTCTCTATAATTTTGTATTTCCTCAATCGTTTTTGTATTAACAGAAGTGAAGATAACTTTATATTATACAGCATCCAGTGCTAATTCCCTACTATCTTCTCTATAATTTGGTATTTCCTTTAATGTTTATATGTTAACTAATGAAGATAACATTATGTAATACAACATCCAGTGCTAATTCCCTACTATATTCTGTATAATTTTGTATTTTCGGTATTGTTTATGGCTTATTCTGGTTCATATGTCTCCATTCTTTTGTCTTAAAAAAAAAAAAAACCCAAGTGCTGGGAATGTTGTCACTTCCATCCTTCCTTACCAGTTGGTAGTGTTGAAACTCATTCCTCCTGTTCACATGAAGATGTAGAGCAATAAAAATCTAATTAAAAATTCATCTGCCAAAGCTTGTTTCTGAACCTTCCATACCAACACTACAGTCAGAGCTATAGAGGAACATGTGAGAAAATGGGATTGTCATGGGTGTTGCAGACACAATGTTGAGAACGCAATTTTTAGATGACTGACTTGAGAATTGACTTTAAGATTGACTTAAAATTTAAAAGGTCATAGCAGCTGAATGTGGTCCAAATCTAACACGTGATAATGACCAGAGCTATAATATGTAGAATATTGTTCATTTGGGTCAAAATGATTTGCCAGCACCAACACAGATCAGACAGGAAGCAAAAGGATGAAAACAAAATAAGACAAAGTCATAGGAGATTTACAACAAACAAACTCAAATTAGAAATGCAGAGTGGTCAGACGTGTGACCTTGGGACCTGTTGGTTATTTTGTCTATGCAGCAATCTTTCAGAAAGAAATGAAGTTTTTAAAGAAATGAACAACAACCAAAGAAAAACGTAGGGAAATAAAAGTCAAAGAGGAGTCTGCTGGAGAAAGGAAATTGCACTTGACCAATTTTAAATAAAAACAAATAATTTATGAAAGAATTAAACTTGTATAAAGGAAAAAATACTCAAATTTTTGGGGTATAGAAAATTCAGTGGCAACACATTATTTTTTGTCAAGTTAACTGGCAAATAGTCTTTCCATACATCATCTTCTCTAGTCAATGCCAGAGAAATGACAGTTATTCTGGAGGAAATAAAATAAGGTAAATATAAAAGAGAAGATTTGTATGTTTGCGTTTTCCATTCGTCTGCCTTTTCGCTCCAGTCATCAGTCTAATATTCAAATATAAAAATGAAGAACATGAAATGTGAGTAAAAAGAACATTCAAAAATTCTTCCACAGAATACAAAGAAAGCACATTTTTTGAATCTTGAGCCAAATTCTCTCCCATTTTTCCCTTTGTTAGTACCTCGCCTGGCCTTACGGCCATCCAAAGAGACCCACACAAGCTTGGGAAAGAAAATCAGTACTGAAGATGAACTCTGAGAGCCTGTTCTGAGAGCCCGCTGAGGAGCAAGCTAGAGGAGGCAGCCTGCCAGGGAGATAGCAGACACAAGTATCTTCACTTGAGGCATAAATAGAAACATGTATCTTTTCTAATGATTTTTGCTGTTGAACATCTTGAAGAATGAACTGGTATCAGAACCTTATCTCTATAACAAGTCACTGCAAGAACTGAAGCTGGTAAGCCACTTAGAATGGGCACATCAACTCCTTCCATATTATCAGCTCACTGTATGCTTTAAGCAACAGAGATGGAAAAGTCCTGCGACTATAGGACCATAAAAATACACATTTACCTCTGGTCACATGTAGGATTTAAGACTGGAGTATACCCCAAGAAGAATGCTTGATAAGAACCAAAATTCAAGTTCACTTAATTATACTGTAGCTCCAGCAGGAACAGGGGGAAATACCCAGCCAAGAATCTGCACCTGACTATGTGTTCTGAAGATTCCAGAGTACATCATCATCCCCCCATAACTTCCTTCCAGGACCTTCCGCAGCCATATACAATGTAGCTAGTAAAACAGGTTTCTGTGGGAGGCAGACCTGAGAGGGCCTGAATTTCCTTCTTTTTTTGCTAAACAATTAAGTGGCAAAAGCAGTCTAGGAAAGTAGAAGATATTTCAGAGCAGGCTATACATTTTACACATGCCAAGGAAAAGGAGGTTGTAGCTTTTGGACTCCTAATCCTATGTTTACTTGTTGGCTAAGTGGAATTAATTCATTTGGCTTTGCAGAGTGTAAGCTTTCTTCTCTCTGTTAAGTTTCTCTTCTAAAAAAAATGGCAAGCTTATTTTAGAAGGTTGAAGGCAGCTTGGGGATCTCCTGTTATTTGAATGGAAAAAAATTGTCTTCATTTAATGAACAAATTTTTCAATTAATTCAACATACGTAGATATGATAGGACATGGTGTATACTGGTGAACAAGATATTCAAAGAGACTCATAAAGGAAAAGGCAATTGTGGTCAGTGTGAAACAGTCATGGGGTTAGTGGGAGGGAAGGTGTTAAGAAGACTTTGGTCTTTCCCACAGTTGGGGGTTGACAAAAGTTTCTTGCAGAGATCACACTTGAGGCCGAAGGACTGACCTGAATGAAGTGCATTAGGTGACGAGGGGTGGGAGCGAAATTGAACTTTTTTTAGGCAGAGGGGCAATGTGGGAAGGCTTGAAAGCAGGTTCACGCTCAGTCTGTACAGAGATCTGAAAGAATGCTGAGGTGAGCAGTGGATCAAATAGAGTAGGTGGATGCTGGATTCCTCACACTGTTGTTGCTGTTGCTAAGCACTGGGATCTATCTCCAAGAACAAGGTATTAGCTTAAAACAAGAGTAAAACACTCAGCTTAGAAAGTTCCCTCTAACTTGGGAGAATGGACTGGAGTTGGGTCAGACCAGGGAACACATCACATGTTGGATGAGAGGCAAGAGATGCCGGTGTTCTTCTATTTCCATGCCATCGGAGCCAGGTGGTGTTGGGCACATGCTTCTCCTGAGGTCAGCTGTATATACTCACACCCACAATACCCCAGTGAGCTGTGAGGACCTATTCTATCTCTATCAACTATAAGTTAGGTTGACTTTCTCAAGTGCCTGCACTGTTTCTTTTAAAGCTACCTAGTTTGGGGGTGAATAACATTAACTAATTGAACTTAGCTTCAAGTAAGGAATGAAAGGGGGCTCATTTGTTCTATTGTGATGGGGTTGGGGAAATACTTTGGTATCTGCTTTATCCTTACCTTTTGAGCTAGTCTTTAGAGTCTCAGAGAGTTGTCTGAAGGTATAGAAAATCAATAAAAATATTTGTGGATTTAGAAATACTAAGGTGCAAAGGAAATTATTCAGTGTTTTACACTCCTTTACTTCTTGCAAGTCTGTTACACTCCTTTACTTGCAAGTCTGTTACTCTATTTTCTCATGTTACAAATGGTCTTTTTTCCTTTCAGTATACTTCCTTACAGTGTAACTGTTTCTTAATATACCTATTAAACATTAATGCATCATACAAGTATGACTACTTTTTCAACGTGGGAAAAATGTTAAAAATGTGGAATCTTAAATACCAGGAAGCACTGGTGTGGTTTGTGCAGGGCAAGCAGCCCTCCTTGGATCACATGGACCAAACAGGAGGAGCTTTGGACAATAGGAGAACAGATCCGGATTCACGATGAGGCTTGTGAATTATGTGCCTTGTGAACATGGATTTTTTGGCAATTAAGGTAAATAAAAATAAGTAATGCATGGAATTGTGTTTAGGACACTGCCTGGCATGGAGCAGGCACTTGGTAAGTACTGGCTGTTGTCACGAGCCATGGACCTTCAGCAGGGTCACTAGAGCTGCTTTGAGGAAGTGTGGGAGACAAGGGTGTATGCTGCATGGGAAATCTCATGGAGAAAAGTGCATTTTCAGCACACTCTGAAGGTGAAAAGCAAGACACAGAACATTAGACCACGAGAAGGAGAGAGTGAGAGCTGTCAAGTTTTTGTCCTAAGTGCAAATCTATTGCGTGCAACCCCTATCTCACTACTACAGTAAAAATTCTGCCGTGAAGCTGGCTGAGCAGCAGCACTTGAATATGTTGCTTTCGTGTGATTCGCTTCTTTGCAGGTGTTCTGTAGATTACCAGAGCATTTTATACATGGAAGAAAGCTGCCCAAGAGAAGGGCCTTCTATTACCATGTATCCTGGTGATGTGGCCCCTGTAGACTGGATGTACTGAGAACAGCCAGGCCTCTCCCTGCCCACTGTTTACTAGTTTGAAGTACACATTTATGTTTATTGATTGTTACTGGGTCCAGAGCCCAATCTTCTCCTGTTTCTCCTATTCATTCTTTGCCAATATCCCACATTTCATTAAGGGTCCCCTGGGACACTCAAGCAGCAGTGGGAAGAAAATGCAATTCTGAGGTCCAAATTTAGGATAATGGAAAAACAGGAATCTGGTAGAGAACTTTAATTTAAATATACCACAAAAGGAGAGGATGGCGTGGATTGAGCACTGCAGTGAGTAACACGAATGTTTGATAATGATACTTTGTAGTGGCTGATTATGTATCCATGGGCCCTGTAATGTCATGGGGTCTTTGTGAACCTCCCTCAGTCTGCTCTTCTTGTTTTCATTTCTTATCTCTTATTCTTATAGTTGAATATTTTGTGTAGACAAGACTGAAGTAAAAAATGTGAGCAGGTATCCACCAGAATAGTCAGAATGAAGAAGGTGGCAATACAGAGTGTTGGCAAAAATGCGTGTCTTAGTCTACTTTGTGCTACTATCAGAGGATACCGAAGAGTAGGTAATGAATAGAAACTTACTTGGTTCATGAGACAAAGGAGGAAGCTGAGAAATTCACAGTGGACGGGCTGGCGTCTGATAAGTGGCTGGCATCTAACAAGGGCCTTGCTGTTGTTCCATGATATGATGGAAGGTTTGGTATGGGGGAGAGCACGAGGGAGCAGGTATACCCTGGGGATGGGGCGGTGGGCTGCGCTTGTCCTTTCTCTTTTTTTTTTTTTTTTTGCGGTACTGGGGATCGAACTCAGGACCCTGCGCTTGCTAGGCAGGTGCTTATTCCACTGAGCTATATCCCCAGCCCTGCGCTTGTCCTTTCATAAGGAACTTACTCTGAAGATAACAGGCCCACTCCCCATATAACAGCACCAATCCATTCAGGAGTGCAGAACTGTCATGACCTAACACCGCCTGAACATCCAGCCTTCCAAGGCTTCCACTTTGGTGATCAAACTTCGAAGACAGACTTTGAGAGGTGTATTCAGCCCATAGCAATGTGGGACACCTGACACTCACTCATACTGCTGGTGGAAGTACAAACTGATCTGATCCCTTTGGAAAAATTCTTGACTATGTTCGCTAAGCCTGACCATAAGCTAACCTGGGGCCCACTGAGGCTGATCAACAAAAAGCACAAAATAGCCACTGAAACAATGTAGCAGAATTTTCAAATATCCCTGAGCTGGAATTAGCCAAAGCCCCACCAACAATAGAATGGATAAATAACTATGGCATATTCACAAAACAATACAACATAGACAAAAATGATATAAATCTGACATGACATGAATCAACGTAGATGAATCTTACAAATGTAGGATGTGGAAAAAAAGAAGCAAGACCTGAAAGAACATGGACTATACGTCTGTAGTTACATATGGTATAAAGACAAGCACCAGCAATAGGTGCTGTTAGAAGTGAGGAGAGCATTTATCCTTGAGAGATTAGTAACCAAAACAACAACAGAAAACGGAGAAAGAACAAAAACATGACTGGAAGCTTGTGAGAGTCTCATTATTCTGTTTCTTACCCTGACAGCTGGGTAAAGGCTGTGTTTAGTTTGTAAAAATTTATTGAGCTATATGCTTAAGATTATTTCCAAAATATTATAATAAAAGAGGTTTTGTAAAACGGTTGGCAAAATTAGTGTACAATTATTAACATCTTTCTAGCCCTGTATTGCATCAATAATTTCAGTATAACACAGCTGCCCGCTGAGCTGATCAGTTCCTGGATATTCCTTTAGCCATTACATTTATCCACTTCATACAGAAAGGATGAGTTTTACATCATTTCAGGATGATAGAATCAATATTTTTCACCAAAAAGCTGAAGGCACAAATGTTACCCTTATAGGCTATTGCAAATATTAATAGACATCGCATACATCACTATCGTGCTGGCAGGCATTTAATGGATCCTGAGCCTCAGATTCAACTTACAATCTGGGTATGGGGCAAAGAAGAAACAATTGCTGAGAAAGTATTACGTATCAGGAATTGCTCAACAGCTCATTATTTCATCCCATATCAATCCTGTAGAGTAAAAATGATTTCCTCCACTACACTGATAAGGTGTCTGAGGCTCATGAAGAAAGACGGGCAAGGTCATGATGTTGTAGTGATATACTGACATCGGAACATAGACTTGCTTACTTCCAAAGTCCATTCCATAAAAGTACAGCCCCTCCTAGTTAGGTAGGAAGTACCCAACTGTACTTTAATTTTCTAAACACAGTGGTTTCCTTCTGAGGTAGGAATAATCTGATCAGCTGGTTTTAGAGTACCATTTCCTTATTGAGTTGATTTAGTGGTAAAATAGTTTTTGAATGAAGTGGCAAACAGATCCAGAGAACAGCAGGTAAGTCTCAAAGGATTTTGTGATTCTGGGTGCTCATTGTGGGAGTTGGTATGCTTTGCAGTAATTGCATGTTGAATAAATAATTCCAATTTTCATAGAAAAGGATGTCTGAACCCTACAACTTTGGATGCCTATTGACTTATTTTATACAGTTTATCATTTCTACAACTAAAACACACTTTCCTCTTAGTCAAGAGTTTCTCAGGCATATAATAGCAAAAGTGGTAGATGCAAACTTGTTAATATCCACTTTCACCTCTGCTGAAAGGAAAATAATAAAAAGTTCAGGTACTGGCCCAAAATAACTTTTACTAAAACAGTCTCAGAAGCCCAGCCTAGGTCCTTGTAACCAAGATATGATGTGTCCTTCCCTCTTTGCAATTTAGAACTTTGCCAACATATTCTGGCCTGATGCCTCTGACAGCTACACAGAGAAAGATATGGGCAGGAGTCATAGCAAAAGAACCAATGTACATGGTGCCAAGCATTGTTCTAGACACCTGCCAGTTAGAAAAAATTGAGCTCCCAGAGAGCAAGAGACTTGCTTATGTCACAGAGATGTTAAGGGGTAGAATCAAAGGATAGATCTACTTCATGGCTTGGTAAGCATTTTTGTAAGGGGCCAGATATTAAATATTTCAACTGTGTGGGCCATAGAGCCCTTGTTACAATAAATTAACTCTTAGGTTATAGTGTGAAAGCAGCCCTAGACAGTATATAAAGCAAGTAGTCTTGAATTTCAACTATTTGAAAATGTCAAGACTACTGTTAGATTGTAGGTGTAGACGACCCTGAGCCACAGTTAGCTGGTCCATTTTTTATCTGGTTCCAAAGGTCATACAAGATGTTTTGACTTAGCAGGTGATTTTGTCTAGGGAATCAACACTTCTCTGCAAAGTAAGACTTGGATTCATGCTCAATGTGCTTTGATTGTTGAAAAGAGAACTTTGACACATGGCAGAGGAATGGTGAGGGCGTGTCTGAGTGTGTGTGCCCATGGGTGCATACAGAAAGCAAACTGCATTAACTCCTTTTCTCTTCTACCAACTGACAGAATTTAATCTTCATGACCTTTCCATCTTTATAACCTAGGATATCTTGTCAGCTGTTTGCTGAAATAGAATGGAATTAAATAACATTGATGTTGATTGAATTTCAATGAATTCAGAGAGTTTTGCCAACTCTATGGCCTCTGTTTAATGGGTTTCAGTGGTGTGTAACTTGGCATATGGTGAATTTTAGCATTATTAGATCCTGAGTGGCCTGAGGATGGTTTGTAGGTGATGTGTACTGTGGTTGTAGGAAGGTCTCCTGAGGTCCTCCATGCTATTTGCTGTTTCTCCGCATTCTAAGGGAGCTAGTTTATGGAAGTGGAAGGCATAGTTGTGTTTATAGCTAACCCTGGAAGTATCTTGGTATAAATTTATCTTTGAAGTCCCGGTGGTGAGCCATGAAAGAAGACAGGGGAGAAATGACTGGAATCATGAAGTGCTAAATGGGAGGAAGTCTTTAGGCAAAGCGAACACATGAGAAAGTGGACATCTCGGTGTGAGCCAGGTGGTGCCAAAAGCCAAGGCTAGTATTGGCACAACTGTTTTTTTTTTTTTTCTATTGAGTATCAAGGCTGTTTAATATTGTTAAAAAGCCCTGAGCTTGGCTTTCCCATACAGCCTTTAAAATAATAACATCAAGTCATGAAATAAATAAAAGAAGTCCACAACAGTTAGAGTTTCTTCCAATATGACTGTTTTTGATACTTTATAAAATAACCCAAATCAAATTCAGAGAATGAACTTTTGGCCCTGACTTCACTCATCATGTTTTAAGCAAGTGAATAGTCTGCCCAACCTTTCCCAAAGGCTCCTAGATTAATTTTTGGTGACATTGCTAGGAAACTCCCATGAAATCTTGTGGATCTATGGAAACCACACATAAGTCTCTAACATATTGTGTAGCTCACATCCTATCGTGTGAATGTTTTGTCCCAAAAGCCTCTTGGAACTGTGGATGCATTTTTCTTATAGAATAATGTTCCAAGGGATGGTTATCTTCCCAGGCCATCACAAAGGCCTACTGGATTCCCCAAGTGGTTAAACTGGAATGAATGTGTTCAGAGATTGTGGAGGCCCTAACTTCCAGCCCTTTGCAGGGCAGCTCAAAGACTGGGAACGTGGTAAAGGCTCTGCTCCATCCTGGCCTCCTTTTGGAAGAGCTTGACAGCCCTTGAGAAGAGAGGAGGAGGAGGGTCTGTGGGAGTGGGGGTGTGGTGAGGGAAGCAAAAGTCTCCTCTGGAAACATCGGAGGAAGGCTCCATGTTAAAGGGAAAGGAGGAGACAGGAAACCTCCATTAAACTGTTTATAAGTTAAATTGTTTCTAAAGCTGGAACTGACAACTGTGTTTTTACAAAGTAGAAAAGGATGCAGGCAGTTCCACAGCCCTCTTAGGCATGTACAATGCATAAGAAGAGGAGAGTGCAGTTAGTTTTATTCGGACAGGTAGGTTTCAGAAAATCAAGTGTAGAGACAATGTACACATTCTTTCAATTTTAGGATTATTGAAGGTTATTCCTGATGTCATTCAAACAGGTCTGTCACATTCACGGACTAGGGGATAGCTCAAATCACTGCCTGAGCAACTAATTATTTTGTGTTTGCTTCTCTAGTAAGACAAAGAAAAATGTTTTACCTTCTATCAACCAGACTTTTACTGTTCGAGTTAGGACAAATGCTCTTTGAGAGGTGAGGGTCTTCTTTGAGGAAGTATCAGGCTGCCCAGTTTAGATTTATTGGTGATTGTGGCAGATGCCAAATGTTTTTAAAAGTTGGGGTGTGCAGTTCTTTCCCTTCCCTGGCAGAATTTTCTGGAATCAATGATATATCCTATGTGAGGAGAAAGCCATTGGGTTATACTTAAAATGGTGAACACCAGAAAAATCTAAAGAAGGCCTAGAATGGGTAGATTTACATCATCTGAAAGGTATTCTAAGCATAAAGTTCCAATGTTAGGGAAGATAGCTAAACTAAGAACTGTCACTCCAGGCACAGGCATTGCCTATTGTTTCTGGGTGGGCCAAAGAGGCATGATTTATGGAGGTATCATAAGACTCGCTGGCCCTAAAATATTTGTCCTTCAATGTCCAGAAATTTCTGCCTTTGGAACAGTCTGTGGAGAAACACTGACTTGGTCCAATTTTCTCACTATGTACCCTCAAGCAGCAGGTTCAATTCAGTGTGAACCTCTTGGCAGGAAATCCTTTGGAGGCTTGAGTTTTATCTTAAAAATTGCTAGGAATTTTGCATCCTTTCCATATTATATTTGTATTTTATTTAATATCAGCATATTTCCTGTCCTCAAATCTTGGTTAAAAGTGATGCTTCAAGAAGACAGACCATGTTTATTCTGCAGTCCCAAAGCCCTGGAATGCTCTGGGTCTCACTGTGAAGGGAACCTTATTTTGAGAACAAAGGATATTAGTTATTGTCCAATTGGTGGTCCTGACATTGTCCTTTGAAAATGCATAGATTGTCTCTGGGAACTGTAATATGAGTTCCTCTTTGCATTCAGAGGGGTACTTTATCAGCAGGGCTCGCCATCATTGGGGAGAATAATATTCAGGCCTCTGCAGGATTACACTAGAAAATCTTTGGTAATGTAAAAGGTCTTGAACGTGTGGCTATTATGCTGGGAGGGTACTCAGGTGGGACGTGGGGAATCTGCCTTGAATGGAGAGAAGTAGGGGTGGGTATGAGGGAGAAGCAGAGGCAGAAGAAAAGGACAGAGTTGTAAGAGGCAAGCTTTGCCTGAGATTTTCTTACTTTCTGTCTTTTCCTTTATTTTTGTGGTGCTAGAGATTGAACCCAGGGCCTTGAGCCTGGCAGGCAAATGCTTGAGTGCTAAAGCATACCCTCAGCCCCTAGCTCTCTTGCCATGTTTTCTTAAGGCTTTCAGTTCTTCCAAATCCATCTCAACCCTAGTTTCATTTCTCAGCTCCTGGTCCAGCTCCTCTGGTTGCCTCTCCATCTGGAGACTTAAGACCACTTGATGCACCTGTGAGTGGTTCTGTCTGCCCCTCCCTCCTGCTGCATCTCAATCTCCTCATTTCTCTGTGATTCTGGTTTCATGCTTGACATTTCCAACTCCCTACTCACTCTTCCAGCCAGGAATCTTTGTCTTTTCAAGTTCCATACACACATTCATTTGACCCAGATGTCTAATGAAGTAAGCTCTCGAACAGTCTTTGATTCTCTGTAGCCATTACAGATCTTGCAGGAAGCAGAATACTTAAAGGGGTGATGGTAGAGAGATCGATGAAGGGCCTATTCACAGAGTAGGGGTGAGGACACTAGGAAAGAGTGGGGAAGGACCAAGGGACAACTATAGGACAATGTGACCATCTCTAGGAAATCAGGGGCCAAGGGTACAGTGGAATTCCCACAAATACCTTGTGCGTGAGCTCGGATTTGTGCAAGAGGGGTTGCTTGATGGGAGTTGAAAGAGAGTAAGGGGAAGGGATGGGTGTGGTGCAAGCAAGGGAAACAGTTCTCCCATCCTCCCAGCTACTCTTCCTTCTCCCTTCCTTTGATCTCCTGCCCCAGCACTTCCTGCTGGCAAAGGCTGACCTGAAATCTAGAGAGCAAAGGAGTGGGTACTGTGGGTTATAGGGCTGCTGGGGCGCACAAGGGACAGGGGTCAGGTCAAAAGAAATCCAATAGGGAAATCAACAAATGGAAAATGGCCAGTCAAAATTCATCTCCTTCCTTCAATTTCTGGAAATTCCTCTTTACTTCAAAATCATCATCTCTTTCTTGAATGGTTAGAACGAAAACCTCCCAGTTGTTCTAATTGTTTTCCATTTGTGCTCTAATTCCATTTTATAAACCAGCTTTTCTTAACAACTCTAATGCTGACAGATGGTTCCCATGTGTAATACACATCCTGGGGAGCGGGTGGGGGCACCATGGGTATCACAGTCTCCCTGACTGTGGCTCCTTGCCTGTATGCTTCCTTTCAAGAGAGCACATGGGACTTCAGCTAGAGTGGATCTCACAAGAAGATTATGGTATTATCTGTATTTCATTAAGAAAACACAGTTGGTAATTCTGTGCTTTAAAAAATTATCTAACATGTTTCTGGGACCTTGCTGATACTCCTAGGGAAAGCTTAAAAGATGTTTGTTAAAAGGATGTTATGGTGGTATACACGACAGTGGCTGTGTTGAGCACAGCCAGACTGCCACAATTAGACTTGCTGTTCTAAACTGAATTTCTTTCTAAAACAAAAAAATTGCCTTAATATATGAAAGGGATCTCTTTACCACCCCAACCTGCCAGTCTCACTGTGGTCTCTCCAGCTCCCTTACCCCAGCTCTCCCATCAGTTCCCTGTCTAAATTGAGCTCCTTAACAATCTTGGAAGAACATACTCTGAACTCCATGTGCATTCCCTTGACATCCAACACTTTGGTGCTTTATGGGCCCACAATGGCCAGTACCTTTAGACTCTCTGTTCAAAGGCCTCTCTGACCAGCAGAGCCCATTGTGCCCATGCATTGGGAAGGCTTCAGGTACCAGGGAGTTCATGGCCTCTTTGAATCCTTTAACTTTCAACAATAAATGTATAAACACCTCTCCTCTCTCCTCCCTTGGGCTGACTCTGAGATCCAAGTTCAATATCACTTTAAGGATCCTGCAGCATGTTTAATCTCCACTGGCTCTGAGTGGGAGCTTGGGCTTGAAGAACCCTTCATTTTCTCCCTTCCTTTCTCCCTTCCCCACTTCTCTACCAGCATTTCCTGGAATTACCTTCCAAATAAACGGCTTTCATTGAATCCATATTTGATCATTAGCTTTTTGAAGAATCTAACCTACAACATTTCAGCCTCTCTTTGGACATTCTCTTGCCTTTGGATATGGGGTCGAGTCTGGATTCCCCTTTTGTTTCTTCCTGTTTTGTTCTTGTTTTTGTCTTTTTGAGACAGGGTCTCGCTGTGCAGTTCAGGCTGGCCTTGAGCTCACTCTGTAGCCCAGGCTGGTCTCAAACTCACAACAATCCTCCTGCCTCAGCCTCCCGAGTGCTGGGATTACAGGCATGTGCCACCATGCCCAGCTCTTTTGTTTGGGTTTCTATAAATGTCTAAAATGATAAAAACCAACAAATAATAAAATGTTAATGTCTCCATTGCCTCCTCTCTCCTCTTCCCCTTCTCATCTCGGTCTGTGCACCTTCCCAGAAGTAGCCTCTGTTTGGCATGTGTGCCTCCCTTTTGTTCTTTGTATCTGTACATGTAGGATACCTTTATTGGCATATGCACACATGTATGTATGTTCATGTGCACATACAAATGTAAATTTCTTTGCTAATGTATGTATGCAATGATAAATTAATTTGAACACAAATCTATACACACCTTTTCACAGATGCATTCACATTGTACATATCACTTGCAATTCCTTTTGCAGTAATTCAAACCCTTACACTCTACAGTGTGGTATGAGGAACTATCATTATTTAAACATTTCTCCCGTTGATGAGCACTTAAGAAGCTGCTCCTTTTTCCACTACTACAAAAAAAATGCCCCCCTGACCCGTATCTTATAGGCATATATGTATTCGTTATCCTATAGAGGAGCGTTTCTATTTGGGCTTTTGAGTTGTAGGCAACTGAAAACCCACGCTAAAACTTAAAACCAGAAATTTTAAGAGTAGAGAGGCAGGCTCTGGCTATAGGATTAGCTGTCAAGGTCTCACCAGGTATGGCAGAGACCTGACCCCCTCCCTCTGCTGTCCTTGGGTTTCTCTGTCCTCCAGGTCTTTGTTTACTGTGGAAATATAGCTACTAGGATCTCCAAGCTTCTGTCTTCAAGCCTCCAAAGCCACAGGAACACAAGAGTCAGTTTTCTCTCAATAGCTCAGAAAGGTCCCCAGATTGTGCTACCTTGACTTGTGCCCATCCCTGAACCAATTTGTGTGATAAGTGGGCTGTAATGCTTGTGTTTGCCAGGCCTGGGCACAGCTCCGGCTAGGATGTGTGATGTGGGGAAGGTGCAGTGCCCCAGAGTTACTCCTGTCACTATACAGAGAACAGAGTGCTGCATGACAAGAAAAGGATCAGAGCTGGGCATGGTGGCACACTCCTGTCATCCTAGCACTCAGGAGCCTGAGGCAGGAGGATCTTTGTGAGTTTGAGGCCAACTTGGGCTACAAAGTGAGCTTAAGGCCAGCCTGAACTGCATAGTGAGACCCTGTCTCAAAAAGAGAAGAAAAAAAAAAAGAGAAAAGGGATTGGTGCTCACTTGAGACGGAGTTTTATAAGATGAAATACAGTCTTAAAGGGTACATGGGTTAAAAATTTTGATTTTGATAATGACTAACAAACTTTTCTCTCAATTTTATAGCTCAACTTTTATTTCCAGGGCCAACAGCGTTTGAAAGCCCTGCCTTTGCACAGCCTTTAGACCCTGGCTATTGTCAGTATTCCAAATGTCAGTGGACCTGATGTCTAAACATGACGTCTCACTTCTAATTTGATGTCCCATTGCCAAGTAAAGGTGATGCCCTTTTGGTAATAATTCAGTGGGGTTACCCTTCTCTTATTGTTTTTGGCATCTCTTCATATATTATGGGGATAAAGACTGTGAGTTCCTTGAGGGCAAGACCTTGCTGTAACCCGAGATGACCCTATTACAAACTAGGAATCAGTAACTACTTGTGATGAATGAGTGAATAAATGAAAGGGTGCACAAACAAATGAATCAAAAAACTTGTTTGCCCTGGTTTGTCCTAGGCCTGTGGGAGGATGAAATACCCTCTCTATGTATATTTCTCTGGAAGTTTCGCTGGAAATTTTCTCAGTAAGCCTGTATAAAGCATGTGAATCAGGCTGGCAAGGGGCTACTGTTTCGTATTACTTTTCAGAAGTTCCCTGTATATTCTCGTGTGCATGCTAATCCTGGTGAGAGGAGTCAGTGTCCTACTGAGTATGACTCAACCTCACACGCTCCCATTCACTGGCTTTGAAGTGTCGCCCTGGTGCTCTGTTGAAGCTTGCGTCTGCCATGGGAGGCAGCGAGGACGTTTCCCAGTGAAACATCCATCCAGGATTTCATAGGAACTTGAGAATCATTGTTTTTGGCTGGACTCCTGGGTCTGAGGTTTCTTCATGCAGGATTCTGAAAAAGGCTTTGGAAATACTGTCGTCTCTAATCCCAAAGTATGTATTTAGGAGGCTGCCTTTGCTGTTACCCACCTAATCACTGGGGCTCCTGGAAATGTTTTGCCCAAGTACTTTTATTCCTTTGGTAGAGGCAAAAGGAGATAGAGTACCTGGGTTCTAACCCTGGTTTTGATGGGCAAGTTATTTACCCTTTCAGCCCTATTTTCTTATCTTAAAATTAGACAGTTGGATTGATGATCTCTAGTCCCTGCTCAGCTCTCCAGTTCTGAGTACAGTTCCAAACTGCACACTGCCACCAACAGTGTATCCTAGGAGCTTTGCACATTACTCATGAGAATGTCAACATCTGGGTAAATAGATATTTTGGGGTCAGCTCTATAAAGCCCAGAAGTACATATTGCATGTTGACTTTGGCAAATGGACAGACTCTAGCAGGGCCCTGTCAAGCATTTTACCATGAGAGCTGCAGAAAGGCTGGTAGGTTGCTTGGAAAGAAGAGGACCAGCCTGAGTCCCAGGACACGGATGCCTTCAGTATGGGGGGGCGGGGAGGGGCCTGGGACTGTTAGAGATACTGTAAAAGAATCAGAGTGTTCCTGTTGGAAAGGGCTTACCACACTATGTCAAATCCACATTCTCAGACAACAGGGATAGCTGTAAATAGGTCCTCATAGTTATCCAAGCAAAGCAAAATAAAGTTAAAGGAAAGCCAAATACAACAGGCTCAGCCAAAGTTTGGGGTGAAAACGTTGGGTATTTCAGACTGAGAAGTTCCCTACTGGCTTACTCACTGCCCACACCAGGGGGGTCCTTTCGAGATGGTTCTAGGACAGCTGACTGGTTCTACCACCCCCCTGGGAGCCATCTCAGGAAGGAGATAGAGAGGTGAAGACAGTTTCAAAGTGGCTGCCTCACGCCTTGAGAGACTTGGAGCGTTGCTGGTTGTTACTCAACTGACATTTAGGTGTGTTAGTTTCCAAGACCACATGGCTGAGAATCTTAACACATGCCTGAGCAGTATTAGAACATAGTGGAATGTTCTTTCATTTGAAAAAAACTTAGTCATAATTTTAAACTCACAGAAAGCTTGTAAGGATTTTATACACACTCTTCCTGTACACTTCACATTTGCCTTCAGTAATTTACAGTTCTTCCTTTAGACCCTCACATTTCCTCTGTCTTTATTTTACCTGCATATATTTCCCCTAAAACTGTTGGAGGATAAATTGTAGACATGCCTCTTTAGCTTTAGGGCATATTTTCCAAAAAGGAGATTCTCTTATATAACTACTGTGCCTCTGTCAAAGTCAGGAAATCACTATTGCCACCATGCTATCATCTAGTTCAGAGATTTCCTTCACTTCCCCAACTGCCCAAATCCTTTGTAGCAAAAGAAAATTCTAGACCATATGCTGTGCCCAGTTAACACATCTTTAGTTTTAGTTTTAGTTTTTAGTTTTTTTTACATCTGAAAGAGTTTCTTAGTCTTTGTCTTTCCTAATATTTGTGATGAATGCAGGCCAGTTATTTCGTGGGATGTCACTCAACTGGGGTCTGTCCGGCGTTGTGGAATTTTAGCTCCATAAACTGTCTCCTGAGGTACAAATGCCCACTTGGGATGTGACTGGCGGCCGGAAACGACTTCTCCTGCCTGGCAGCCTGGTGCTCCTGCAGCCTCAACTTTGCCCTGTTTTGAGGGGTTTTTGACCCCTTTATACCTGGCTTCACCCTTCTGCAAAGCACATGGGCAGAGAACTTTGCTTGTTATAAATTGTTTGTTCTACACATAGTGTTAAATGTGACAGATGGATATTTTGTTTTATCAGAATTAGATGGCAAGAAAACTAAATATACATTAAAAGAGACTAGATTTATGATATATACTTTAGATTACTTGGGAAAATAGACTTTTTTATGAGACAGGGTCTTGGTATGTAGTACAGGCTGGCCCTTTCCTCACTGTGTAGCCAGGCTGGCCTTTGACTCATGGCAATTCTCCTGGCTCAGCCTCCTGAGTGCTGGGATTACCAGCATGCGTCACCACATCTGGCCCTGGGAAAATAAACTTTGAATCCTACACACATCGATGTATAAATTTCTCCAATTTAATTAGCTTATTGCTGGAAGTTCCTATTTGCTTTATATAGACTTCGCTATAATACAACTGCATCTTGGCCTTCACTTCGTGAGTTTTGGGTTAGGCCCCCAAGCCCCCTTCATCTACTACAGTCTCTCTTGTAAATGTATCCTCTGGCATTAAATCTGGAAATGGCCATGTTGTAAACTTCACTGAATCAAGACCATGTTTTACCTGGCTTATTGACCCCTCTTACTTCATTGTCGAGCCAAGGAGCATGGGAGAAGATGCAAAGCTGTGAGATGAAAAGATGTGTCAAGTGTTGCGTCTTTATCTTGCAGAGAATTGAGGGTTTTTCCCAAGGACATTTCTAGACAAACTTGGCCGTTAGCTGAGGAACTGTCCTGATGAAAACCACAGAAACAGACTCTTAAAAGAGCAAAAGTAGTTACAAATTTTGTGGACTCTGAGCACCGTGAAATGAATAGACGTGAACCTCAACAAATTCATCCAAGGAGAAGGGGGCATCTCCAGCTTGAACCAGTAATAAGGAGCCAACATTTGTACATACTTCAATGAATCCTTAATTCTTGGGACATATTTAAATAAAGATCAGGTCTGTTCTCAGAACACAGTCTTTCCCCGTGATCAGGTCTTTCGAATCGTGATTAGTATGGTCGTATTTCTGTATAGTTATGAAGAGCATTTTTTTACAGATCACTTTTGATTGTTACTCTATATCCCTTCTTCTAACCAACCAATTAATATTTTAAATGTAGCATAAAGAGTAGTGTTTTAGAAGTTGGAAGAATGATGTCTACTCTTTAGCCATTTATCAGGAACTAAGTTATTAGTGTGTGATAGACAGTCAGCCCCGTAATGCTTCCTACCACTCTATTTGTCCTTTGCACAAGAACTGCCACCTCTAGAAGTAAAAAGAGAAATGACAGATAATTCCCACAACCCTGGAGCCATAAATGTAGTAGACGAAAAGATAGATTGAAAAAAAGTTTCTATAATTGTAAGTGTAATATGAATCACTCATATAGAAAGAAACAGGGAAGAGATGAGATGAGGGGAGAGAGACGGACAGCAACTAATTCCATTGGGGAAGACTGTGGCCAGCTATCAGAGGAATGGAGGTAAGTTTGCAAATGGTTAGAAGTCAGGCAGGTGGATGGGGCAGGGGAGGGCATTATAGCCATAAGACAGCACATTTATGCACATTTATTGTCTAATCATGGGCCGCGCGTCTATGGCCATATCACCCTGAACGTACCCGGTCTCATCTGATCTCAGAAGCTAAGCAGGGTGGGGACTGGTTAGTCCTTGAGTGGGAGATCATGCTCTGCAGGCTGGGATGTTTGAGAGACTGTGGAAGTAGACGAGAGCAGGAGATGCAGCTGAAAAACAGGAAAGGGTTGGTGGTGGGGATCCCTGTGGATCATATTATACAGACCTTGGAATGTCATCTCAACGTTCAGAATCATCAAAGGGATTTAAACAAAGGGGCAGCTCTACTGAATAGCAAGGTTAGGAGGGTTAAAGATCGGACACAGGAGCAGCAGCTAGTTGTAATAGAATATCAAGGAGGAGGAATGGTTTAAACTAAGATCATGGCACTGGGAGTGGAGAAAATGCTATGTATGAGTTTCAGAGGTGGAGGTGTTAAGACTTGGTGACTGATGGATGTAGGGTTTATGAAGAAATATCACCCGAGGCTGACTGAGATTCACCCTTTCATGGTTAGAAAGACGATTCTGTTATTCCTCAAAATAGGGGCTCTAGGAGTCGGTTTGCAGGATACAGAGCTAGATGGTGTCTTCAGATTTTCATGAATGTGGAGTTTGATTTACATCAGGAACAACCCAAGGAGGGTATTCCATAAGAATTTGGAGATTAGGTTTCAGATCATAGAAAAAATCAGGTTGATAGTAACATTTAGAAACCACTGGAACACAAGTGCTAATGAAATACACAGAAAAATGTGGAGAGCGCAGCTGAAGGAGATGGAACAAGCCTACCAAAGGCAAGATTAGGAAGAGGGTTCTGCCAAGAAGAGACTGCGAAGAAGCACGGAGAGAGACTGGGGAACCTAGCAGAAGGGGCAGTCAGAGAAGATAGCAAAGGAGCAGGTGATTAAAGAGTGTTGTTCAGGCAGAGGTTGTCATGATGAGATTTAAGAAGTGCATTTTTGAGAAATATAACTTATTAAGGAAAAATATCATATATTTTCTGTATTTTTCTGCAAATTTTGTTTCCAGTTCTAAGTCTGTAACAACTGTGGATTTTAAGAAATGTGGCTTGGGCCAAGGATGTAGCTTGTTGGTACTGCGCCTGCCTGCCAAGTGTGATGTTGGGAGTTTGATGCCTGGTACCCCCCCCCAAAAAAAAAAGAAAGAAAAAAAGGAAATGTGATTCTTGGATCTTCATTCCATTGAACTACCTTCATGTGAGAGTAAGATTTCTTTTTTGGGCCTGGCTCAAAGTCCTCTGGACTCTGCAGTTTTGCCTACCTGTGTCTACATTTTTTTTCTTTTCTTGTGAAAGGCTGGCAGTCACCACAGGAAGGTCTTGCTGTAAAATATTAATGAGAACATTTGATGTAAACTGAAGGGGTTGGTGTGTATGTGAACAGTGCCTCCCACATGTACGTATTCTCGAAGGGTGTTCTATTTGTGGCAAGGAAGGAGTTAGGATAAACACGAGATGTATTCCATATCGCTTCCTTTCCTTTCTGAATCTATTTCTGGATGTATGGAACAATGTCCATAATCAATTTCAAGTCCTCTCAGAAAAGACAAGTAAATGTCCGCTGCACAGGTTGAATATGTCTTATCCGAAATGCTTATGAGCAGAAGTATCTTTTATTGAGGTTCTTTTTTTTGATTTTGAAATATCGGCATAAACTTATTGGTTGATACCTGTAATTTGAAAACCTGAAATCTCCAATGCTTCAAAATATGAAACCTCTTAAAGTATCGTGTTGGTACTCAAAAAGTTTCAGACTATAGAGCATTTCAGGCTGGATTAGGAATGCTCAGCCTGTAGCTACTTTGTATCATCTAATTATTTTCTTATGACAATGTGTAATGTTACTGTTTTCTTAGGCTTTTTTCACAGAGGGATTCTGGTCATTGGGGCGATTGCCTTGATGGGGATCCTAGGGTCCTAATACCCTCCTTGGTCTCTTTCCTTTCCTGGTCATGAGGTAAACAGTTTAGTTGTGCTCTGTCATGATGTGCTGCCTTACTATAGCCCCGACTGATCATGGACTGGAGACTCCACAGCTGTGAGCCAAAGTAACCCTTTTCTCTTTATAAACTGATCATCTCAAGTATTTTGTTACAATGACAGCTTGACTTACACAAAGGGTGTGTGAAATTTTAGTGGGGAATTATCGCAACATGTCTGAAAACAGTTGCAATGAAAGGCATTGGTTTGGGCTGAATGTACCACGTGATGACTCAGGAGGGAAAAGTAGAATATGTGCTCCTGGCTACACATGTGTATCCTCCAGCCCAGCGAAATGAAGGACCGAGTCAGGATGGTAGTGGAATAACACATCACTCTTCAGGTCCTGCTAACCCAAGGCAATGGGTTCCCACAGATCTACTTTTCGTCAAGGATATGGTCCAGAAGGCTGCATGAGAACTTTGTGTGCTAAGTACGCAGCTGCTGAGAAACTCTCAAGATCTTCTCATCTAGAAGGGAGATGCCTTCCCCTCCTGTGTCCCGTGCAAATAGCCTCTTGGAAGCCAGGTCCTGATAAAGTATAATAAGATTGGAACTTTTAGGACAGAACAGCAAGTTATGCGACTGTTAAGACTGTTAAGTAGCATCTCAAAGTCAGAGTGGTAACAATGAAGCAATCAGTTCAGATAAGGGCCAATGTCTCTGTGGCCCCACCCCCTTCCTCCTTCCCCTTTTAATCTAACATCAAAGAGATGAGGCAGACAATGTATGAATTGGGTGTCATAAAATCAAGATTTGCTGTTCCACCCCTTGCAATCAACTCCCTTTGGAGCCCCAAACCATAATAACATTTCCTGGGCCAGAGTCCCCAAAGACTGGGTGATGTTCCCATGAGAAATTAGGCGTTTATTTCAACAGAGAAAGACAATAATTAAATCTAAGATACATCACTAGTAGCAAGACACCCCCTTCCCCAACCTCTTGGGCTTAAACACAGTAAGTATTTTCTCACATGTTAGCAGGTTATGTGGAGGAGACAGGAGGGCCAGAGGAAGATGAGCTGCCCAGAGATGATCTCAGCAAGTAAAGTAGAGAAAGAGCCATGCTCCCCCCTGGTCACTGTATTTATTTCTTTGTCAAAGAACATTGCAAGTGAACCTCTCTTTTCTTGATCTTTTTGTTGGATTTTGGGAGGTATAACGGACAGTGGATAAGCCAGACAGTCCTGGAGTTTAATTTCAGATACTCTATTCTTTGGTTAAGTGATCACAGACTTAATCTAATGAGGTTCAGAGTCTACATTTGTAAAACAGGGATCCTAATAGTACAGTACCCAAACCACAAAGGTGATATAGTTAGAGCTTGATGCATGCTAACTAGCCAATAACCATTAGCTATTATGAATCCCACGGAATCAGTTGTATCACCACTTGGTTTGTAGCGGAGCCAGATACACAGCACTTGCTGTCACAGTGACTTGGCAATGTCACCTCTTTGCCTCACCCTCCTGATGCGGCTTCCATATATGCAGACACAGCCCACGTCATGCCTCATGGGCAGGAAGATGCAGTTGCGTTGCACACAACTGGAAGCCAGATGATTTTGAGGAAGTGCTCTTTGACCAGCACCACTAGTATCCCCTGGACACTTATTAGGACTACAAATTCTGGGGACCTACCTTGGACTCACAGGTTCAGAATCTCTGAGATGAGCCCAACGACCCCTGTCTAACAAGCACCACCTGCCTCCCCAACCCTAGGTGATACTCTTGATGCTAGCATGTGCAAACCAATGATCTGGACTCTTGGATGACGCTGAATTTCTGCACTGCATGTAGGAAGAGCTGGAGTCAGAGAGGAGCTCTAAATAGCATGCTGGTAGCTCATGGCCAAATGTGGGCAAGTGGCTTAACAATCTTGCCTATTCTTGAATGCTCTCTGCTTTGACTGGGAACAGCCTGTCAAGCTGCAAATATTTCCTTTTCTCTCCCTGCTTCTCTCCCACAAGACACAAGATAGCTCCTGCCCAGGCATCTCAGATTACCATTCCTTCTTCAAAGCCAATTAAAGGTCTCTAATCCCTCCTGTGTTTATCTAAAGGATGAATTTGATCGGAAAGGATGAATGGGAAGGGCAAAATCCTAGAAGGGCCTGGGAAAAAAAAATTGTCTGTGCTTCGCTGGTGGGAACACACCCTTTCTCACTGAGCTTATTATGAACTGGTGCATTTTTTGAATTTCAATTCTCCATCTGCCTGCCTCTTTCGTCTGACCTCCATTCTGGCTTCAAAGGCGGCTTTGGACTTTACCCTGGGTATTAGTAGGTTTGAACCCCATCCCCCAGGACGTCTCAAGGACCCTCAAAGTAACAGTTTACATCCTATGTTGTATCCCCTTTGTGGGTTGAAAGCTGTTGAATATCAGCAATTCCTTACAATTTGCCCTAATATCTGCATTTGAAATCACTTTTTTGAGACCCATCATTCTGCTTTATTCAGAATTGAAGGCAAATTATTTTCTAATGACTTTCTAGCACCAATAGAGTATTTCCTGTGACACCGACTAAAGTTTGCCACTTTCTGGCTGATGTCCTTGTATAGTAACAACTTCCCATACCTCACTTTGCTTGTCTGTAAAGTGGGAACACTATTATTGTCCTTATAGGTTCATATAGGAGTTAATGAAAAATCATGCACAGAGGGCTTGGATTTTAATCGTTCTTATATGTTGAACATCCTTCTTTAGCAAGGTTAAAGGTTATTGTGCTCACACATGTATCTCTGCCTCTTCAGCTAAACCTTAGCCTCATTTTCTGTATCTATCAGAGGTGAACTTCCAAGTTATAATTGTTACATCTTATGGAAGTGCCTTGCCCTCTGAATGTCTCCTTTTTCCTGTTCTGTGTGTGAGGGTCAGATCTACACCTCGTTCTACCTTGCTGGGCATGGAAGTGCTCAGTAGACCTCATGCTGCACAAAAGCACATCGAGCTTCTGAAATGTAGAGGTGTTACAAAGATCCAAAGTGTGACTGCCCTAAGGTTGATCATTACGCTTTGGCAATAGCCACAACATCAGGAAAACATCTTCTGTTAGAGTTCAAAGGCAGAATCGGGAAAGAAAAGCATTTCTCTTTTGCTCCTCTAGCAGAACCATCATCACCACAGTCTTAGAAGGTGTAATTGGAGTCTTCTCACTGGCCTTTAACAGCAAGGTTAAGAACTCCTGTGCTTGTTGCTTCATCAAGGATGCAATGTTATAGGAGTCCTGAAGGCTTGTCTTCCTAGCTAATTGTTAGATGTTTAAAAAGGTAAATGGAAACCTAATGCGATGTGTCAGATTGCTATCAAGAGACTCAGTAAATTTTGAAAGCCAGGTGTTGATTAGAAATTTGCACATGTCCCCAGCCAGTCTTGTTTATGGAGTCATTCTGTGAGTGGAAGTAAACAAGACATAACTCAATCTTCCTATTGACAAAGGGCTTGCTCTGTGCTTGCTCTGTGAAACATTCTCTGGCTTAGGGGTATCTAGTAGGAGTTGAATAATGGTAGGTGTATGATATCACTTGTGGTCAGTGAAGTAGGGACCCTCAGTTTCCTCAACGTGAAATCATTCCTAGACAGATGGCAAAAGTGATATTTGAACAGGAGAACTTAATGTGGGAACTTGATTATTTTTTCTTGTTCAATTAAAGAACTTACATTTTCTTGTGCATATCAAACTATACAGATAAAAACATGCACATAGAGAAAAATTATATAGAAATGACAAATAAAAAATATACAATGGCTCAGGGTCTATGTCCTTCTTTGTTACCCACTATAACAAGATGAGCAGGCTTCTCTGAGTTTAGATGTGTCTTTTGAATTCATTTCTCCCTTAAAAACATTCCATTGCCATTCATATAACTATTCACAATCCAGCAATCCTGTGGACAATTTTTTTTCCTTAATGAGTAAAGCTGTTGGTTTTTTTCAACTTTCTTTTTGCTCTTTTGCTCATACTGTAATTGCATGCTTCCATGTAGGGTCCTGCATTGTTGTGCTTATATAGTTATGCACAAGCAGATATGGAAAAGAAAAGAGAGACTCCAAACCTTGATGTCTATGTATATCTCTATATACCCAGTAGTTCTGGTCTGATCCTTTTTGAGGAAGGCAGCTAATCAGAATCACTAGCAACTGCCTTGGGAGTATTATCTAAGCAAAGGAAAAGTGGATGAATGTTCTTACTGGTTAACCCCAAAGCAAGTCAAGATTGAAAACTTCCATAGGTACTTTAATTGATACCAGCATGACAGTAGCTAAGTGGTTTTTCTTATATTTTTAATTTGATAAACACCAGTTTTCTTGTGTGAGCCTAGATGTTGTGGTATGCATAAAGGTTATTTGACATAAAAGATTTTTCCTTTTAAGAGTGTAATTGGACATTTGTCTTGATTAGAGATACAGGAAGTGAATCCAAGGAAAGATAAAGTAAATTCTGCTGTAAATCTGCGTCTCTCCTTGTAGCGCCCCAAAATACACCACATCTGAAATAGTTTTGTGACCACAAAAGTAAGTGAATCCAAGTGAGAGATTACAGCACATGGGTGGAGCACAGGAACACGAAAAGGTGCATTGAGGAGGGTAGGAAAGACAGATTTGCATTACCTGTGCTGCCCTCCTGTTTTGCAGGAGGAGTGTGAGGGCAGCACCCAAGGACCTGTGGGCCTCAACACAGGACCAATACAGTGAACCCTGATTCACTCCCTCGCATCCAGGTTCCAGGCTCACCCCCGGATGATGGTGGACCTCATGACAGGATCTGGGCTGATTCCTGTGGACCCAGGCTCTGCACCTGCCTCTGGCTGAGGATGACTCCTGAGTCCCAAGGCTGTGGGGGATTTTAACAAAATGCTAGCTAATGGAATTCAACAACATATTAAAGGGATTGTACACTACGATCAAGTGGGATTCCTCCTTTGGGTATAAGGGACAAATACACAAATCCATAAAAGTGACATGCCACATAACAGAATAGAAGGTAAAAATATAATAATATCAACAGATACAGGAACAGAATTTGAAAATATTCAACATCCCTTCATTATGAAAATTCAACATGTTTGGTATAAAAGGAATGAATAATATGTGGTGTATGTGAAAGGTCCACAGCTCACATCATGCTCCATGGCAGAAAGCTAAAAGCTTTTTCTCTACGATTGGAAATAAAACAGGGATGCTTACTCTTGCCACTTCTACTTAATATAAACCAAAGGTCTTAGACAGAGCATTTTAATCAAAAAAATGAAATAAAAGTCATCCAGATTGGAAAGGGATGAGTAACAATGTATTTGTTTACAAATAATGTGATCCTATGTAAGGAAAACCCTATGATACCACCAAGCACCTGTTAAAATTAACAAATTCAAGAAAGTTGCAGAATACAGAATCAATGTACAAAAAATCAGTTGTGTTTCTATACATTAACAAAGAATCTCCTGAAAAATCCAGAAAACAATCAGATTTAGAATAGCATAAGACATACCTAGGAACAAATTTAACCAAGGAGGTGAAATTATCTGTACATGGAAAAGTATAAAATGCTGATGAAAGAAATTGAAGAAAACAGAGATAAATGAAGACACCTCATTTGCTTATGGTTTGAAAGAATTAATATTGTTAAAATTTCTGTACTAACCAAAGTGATCTATAGGGTTATTATTATCTCAATAAAAATTCCTAATGGTGCTTTTATAGAAATATAAAACACAATCCTAAGAATATGTGGAATCACAAATAGTCAAAGCAGTCTTGAGCAAGAGGAACTAAGTTGGATGAATCATAACACCTATTTCAAAATATGCTACAAAGCTATAGTAAGCAAAACAACATGGTACAGGCATAACACAGATGTATCTATTATATTTTTATGTATATAATAGACTGTTACTACATGTGTATAAAATAGAATATTGCTCAGGCTTGAAAGAGGAGATCCTGCCATTTGTAACAGCATAGATGAAGTTGGAGGACATTATGCCAAATGTTATAAACCAGGCTACAAAAGAAAACTACTGCATGATTTCACTTATAGGTGGGATCTACAAAAGTCCATTCCATAGAAGCAGAGAGTATAAAGATGGTTGCCAAATGCTGCAGGTTTTGAGACAAGGGCGGGGGGATGTTGGTCAAACTTCAGTTATGTAGGAGGTAGAGTTATAGAGACCTGATGTACAGCCATAGTGACTACAGTTGGTAGCATGGTACTGGATACATGAGATCTGCTAAGAGAATAGATCTTCAGTGTTCTCACTAAACAAATGGTAACCATGTGAGGTGACGGACATACTAATTATCTCGTAATAATCATATCACAATGTGTACATATCACAATGTGTTCATAACATGGTATTGTGAACAAATTATATCTTGGGAAAGTGGAAAAATGGGGATGATGACAATAACATTGTTGGGGAAGTTAAATTGTTAATTGACAGAAAGTTTTATTAAGTTTTCAGTAAATTTTAGCAAGCGTTATTATTGATATTTCTGGAAAACTGAACTCAAGGCATTCATGTGAACTGAAATATTGAAACAGGAAAAAGGAAATTTGTGAGCACAACATGGGAAAGGAGGAGGGCCCAGCACAAGAAGAAATCATGACGCTGCTTTGTGTTGTCTTTACTACTTGTTATAATTAGAAAGCACATCGGTTTTGGGAAACAACTTTTTCAGCATCCCATTTCCTGCTTCTCACTTGTGTCCTAATACCAGGATGCATTGGAAAGAGGGGAGTGTGGGAGGAAAAGAGGAGGAATAGCAGAAGTAGGAAGCTCTAGAGGCCTGTCAGGAAAGGTAAAGACATTTTCTGGCAGGGCTTGGCTGCCCCTGACTTCTCAGGAGTGAATGCCAACTCTGGGCTCACTGTGACACCAGAGACTCCCTGATGAGCACAGTGGCTTTCACTGGAAGAGACACGAGGGCTTGATGAATAGGCCTGTTTTCTCCACCTGTCTGGTGAAAACTGGCCACTACTTTCCCATAATCACTGCTGCTAAATGCAGGCTCTCTATTGCCTCTGTTTGAGTTCCCCCACGTATAGGGCCTTGAGGGAAGGTGAAGGTGACCCATAAAACAAGCTGAGGAGAAGGGAGGAGGATATCCAGTCCTGTATAAATGAGCAGGTTACTGCAGTGGGCAGCTGAGTCACAGTTCTGCTGGGGACCCTCTGGGAACCACAAGGGACACACTTCATAATGTCGGGTACCTGGAGAATTTATCATCAGTCTGGTCCCTAATGGACCAAGCATTTCCCAGGAAGTGTGTTAAACCCACGTGCCCCTGGGCTACCCTGTATTGGGCTGGGCAAACCCAGCGCTGAAGAAAGCACAGGCTGGGAAGCAAAGAGGCAGGTACAGGGAGGGGAAAACACCTGCCTGGTGAAAACTAGCCACTGTGCAAGCCGGTGAGTGTGAGTGAATGAGGGAAATTCAAAGGAAGTTTTCACACTAGAAGCTGGGAAATGGCTGATTGATACAAACAAACTGCTTGTTTTCTCAATAGGCCAGGACTATCTCCCAATGTATGTTCCCTTTTCTTCTGTTTTCTTCCTTTCCTCTTTCCTTTTATAATGTTCTTACATTCTTTTCTCTTTCATGCATTTTATATTTCTTTGTAATCCCACTGAAGACAGTTATTCATTTGTGTAGTTGGCCACTATGTGTAAGGCTTGCTAATGATAGATAATTTGCAATTATAGCAACTTACACTTTTTTATGCTAAGGCAGATTCCAGGTGTTACCTAGTCCAGTACTTTCATTTTACCTCTCTGGTTGCCTTCCTAAAGTGAATCTGCACACACACAGAGTCTTTCTGATTTTTACATTGCTAGGCCTCTTGAAATATGAAGGAATTAAGATTCCTTCCTTCCAGGGGAAATAAGATAGTGCAGAGAGAATGCTTCAGTCCTCCAAGAACTGACTTCTCAGTTCATATCAACACAGTATATCTTCTTTATTTACTTAAAAATAATTTTACTGGTTTTCTAAAGATTCTGGTCTATTTGTGATTGGGCTTATAATTCCCACCGTAAACTCTACTTTGCTGAGAGTTGGGTTCATGAAATAGCTTAGCAGAGAGTTGGCCCATATTTAATTCATTTTATTGACTTTAAGAGAGAATAGAGTTTATCAAGCTTTTCAAAGCCTATTGAATATCACTGGCCCTCTTCTGAATGGTGCAGAAAGTCCGTGGGCTTGTGATGCCTCAGGGACATCGCTAATGCAGTAACCCTCGTTGTTTGTGGAAGTGAGTCCCTGCCAGCTCCTAACAAGCCAAACATGCCACTTTGTACTTTCTTCTTCTTTTTTTTTTTTTTTTTTGAGACAGGGCTTTGCTATGTAGTTCAGGTTGGCCTTAAACTGACCATGTAGAACAGACTGGCTTTGAACTCATGGCAATCTTCTTGCCTCAGCCTCCTGAGTACCAGGATTATAGGTATATACCACCATGCCAGCCCCACTTGTTAAATATCCAGCATGCCCAGTCTTTGGTTCTAATCAGGAAAGTGATTTCCTATTCACATCTAATTATCTTAATTGCCATTGCTTCCTATAATGCCACATAGTAGATAAGAAATGCATCAGTTAAGAATTATTAGGCCCACAGCATGACACATGGGTCACAGGCATTTTATCACACAGTTAATGAAAGTGTGAGGAATTTACTTGCTAGCTCCTTTGTGTTATGCATTCAGAGACATTTCAGGGGATGCAGGTCTAATGCTATCACCAAAAGTTGTGGTGGTTTATGCTTTCTACTGTGCTACTCTTCTATAACTAATGGCTCACTTTGGGACACTGGGATGCTACTTTGTCTGACTTGCGCTTGGCCAACATGTGATTAATTTAGGTTGATCAGTAATCAATAGATGCTTCCCTTTCTGGTATTGCTCTATTGAAAAGTGAAGTTACATCTTTCAGTATGTTGCTCCAAGAACCAGCATTTTAATAGATTTAAATTTAGATTGAAGTAATAGTTTAATTAATAGATTAATTAATAGTTTAATTAATAGCTTTATTCTAACTCCAAGAACCTTCCTTTTAATAAATTATCCACATCTTGGAGTCTATAGAATCCACACACTTATGTAGGTGCCTCCTGGCAGCTCCAAAGCTGACAGTTTAATTCCAGGCTGGTCGCTTGCTTTTAATTCAAATCACCTGATTTCCTTACTAGACAACAATATTTTTTAGTCAATGTCCTTTCTCCCTTTCTTCTTTTCTGTAATCACCAGGTCAAAACTCTGGGCCTTTCTTAACCCTAATTCAAACATCACTTCAGAAGTTAACACATTTGAGCTCCCAAAGCAATGCTTTTAACTTCTGTCCTGTGGTCACTAAGGGGCTCACCCGATCTATAAACAGTGTCAGAGGGTGTCTCACACATGGCACTTAAGAAACCTTACTCCTGATAGTGTCTTGACCTCCAGGTCCCGATCAGGCAGTCTCAGTGACACTGATCAGGGAGGCATCAAAGGAAGGGCCTCGAGCTGACAGCAGCTTGGCCTCCGGGTGGGGCATGAGCCCAAAATAGTGTGTTGAAGACAGGACAGGCATGGAGCTGATGAGGCTACCAAGCCTTTCATTCTGCTGGTTGCGTGATCAGGGTAGACAGGTTTCATGCTTATTTTTCTTCTCTTTATTCTATTTCTTGCCCTACTTTGTTTGCAGTTTATCTAAAAGTTTGTGCTGAGGGAGTTCAGGGGCACCATCCAAGGAAACTGGGACAAGGCAAGCCCAGAGCTGGGGAGGCCCAGTATAGTCTCATGGGGACAGCATGATTCATATTTGCACAACAGAACATCACTTGGATTTAGCAGACCTCCTGCAGAGTCTGTGACAGATACTGCTGATTTCATGGTAGTGCCTGCAGACGGTACCCCTTCACGCTGACAGCTTCCTGATATCTCTGCCTGAGGGGCTTCATGACCATCGTGGCATAGTGCACGATGGGAAACTCAGGAGCTGATGCCCACAGGGTGGGTGTGGACCCCAGCTTCTCAGCCCCCAGTGCACAGTCCTGGCATGTGTTCCACACAGGCTCTCAAGATCTACCTGTGGCGTCACACCCACAGGGTCCCAGGCTGACTCAGGAACACTATGCAATGTGACTGAAATATGCAATGACTTTTTACATTTTTAAAGAGTTTATTGCAATAAAAGACACATTGCCATTAATCTCCCTCAAAAGACTCCCCTTTCCTTCAGACATATTTATCCCTTCACCCCTGCCACTTTCTGAAGCAGTTCTGGAGTCTTCTCTGTGTCTTTCATTTCATTGCTGTGGCTTCCTTGGCAGGAGTTGGTATATGGTGTCTTTCCAGCCTTGGAATTCAGTGGCTGAGGATTCCCCAGCAGAAGAGGTATGGTTCCTAGGCTGTTGATACTGGATGGGTCACTGGCTGTGTAAAGCCTCTGGTCTGGAGGTGATTCTGGTCAAGGGATGTCTGAGCTGGCACAATCATGAGAACTAGAAACTTATTTCTGAAATCAATAGCAGTGAAACTCAAGGAAGCAACATGACTTGTGCAAGTTGACACCTAGCAAGGAGATGTAGAATTTGAGCCAGAATTTATTTGCTACTTTTCACTGATGTGTCTTTCTATTAATTTATAGGCCACAGTTTGGTAGCCAGCTATATGAAACGAGTCTTCTGAGGTGATAGGCTGATAGCTAAAGAAAGCCATTGGATCTAGATGCTCTGACCATGAAATTGGAAGACATTTAAGGAAGGCCTTAACCTACATCTCAGTTGCTGTAGCTCCTCCAAAATACTTTCCTGCTGATGTGTTCTATGTACACTCCAGGACAGTGCCAGCTCTAATAGTAGAGTTTGTATCATGTAGAAATGGGGGCCCAAATAATTTTACCTTAAAAATCCAGGTTTTAGAGATGTACCTGACCTGAGGCCTTGGATCAGTAGATTCCACATGGGTCATTTAGCTTCGGTTAGTGTATGTTCAAGATAGTTGGTAAGATGGCTGGCAAGGAAAGAGAACAGAATGGAAGGGACAAGTGGGGGGACTTCAGCCTCTTTAGAATGTAAAAGTGACTGAGAGACAAATATAGGGCATGACGGTGTCTCAGTTGTCCTGTTTCTTGGGTCAACACAAATAGGTGTCTAGACTTCAGTCAAAACCAGTTGGGTGATAATACCCTTGGCATTTCAATGGACTGAATTGAAGCTGGTGATCATAGGGTGAATGGTAGGTATTATGTAAAGCACTGCCTATGTTCTGACTTGATTATCACATGCTGTTTTGTGTTCCACCAGAGCAAAATTTTGTGTTGGAAAAATCCAGCATAGTGTAAATCCTCTTTAGATGCTTGTGAGGGCCAATATCCCAGCATAGCTTCGGATCTTGTAAGAAAGGCAATCTCAGTCCTGCCTCCAGATGTACCTCCTTGGAAATTACATTTTTGACAGCATCTCAAGGTGATTTGTATGCACACTGAAGTTTAAGAAGCAGTGTAGCTGGTAAGAAGTGCTACTCAAAACTAGTGTATACTTTCTTGAGAGAAACTACTGAGAAAAAAAAACCTGTCAAACAGAAATAGACTGCTCCAGGAGACTTGTAGACAAGTGTAAAACTAGATGTAATTGAAATTATCAATACAATAGTGCAATGCTTGGTGTTGTCAGCTAATATTAAACAAGAGAAAACCAAGCATCTGCTTCACCTTTTTTCAAGTATGAGTGTGTGGGAAGATGTTATTTACATTTATACCTTGCTTCATTCCACAAAGGACAAAGACATGTGGTTTTTAGGCACAACAGTTATTACTGCAGAGAAAAACACCACTGTTCAAGGGCTGTTATGGTTCCCACTGCTTTCAGACTCTACACTAAATAGGTTTCAGAAGCATCAAATTCTTTCCCTGTTTCTGAACCCACAGAGGTAATTGCCAGTCTTATTTCTGAAATATTACCAGCCTTTATTAGTGGAGACTCTGAGATACTTATATGGGATGAAGATTAAAATTTGCTGCTTCCTTTTTTTAAAGGTCAGAAAAGGAATAACTTACCAAAAAAAGCTCATTTAAGTAGGTTTTGTGGGAAGAAGAAGTTAAATTCCTAAAAACAATAAACTTTTAACAACAACATTAAAGATTTGAGAAGCAATCCTTTGTTAGCAGGGTTGAACAGGTTGAGTATACAGCATTTTTTAATACTCATGAAACTCGCTACTTGTTATGGAGCAGTAGCTCACTGATACATGAAGGAGTCACTCACTGGGGACTTGCAGGTACTGGGCTGCTGCCCAGAGCTACCTCTTGAGAGAAAGAGTGGGGAAAGGTTTCTTCTCAGACCACTGGCTTCAGCTGCCAGAGCTTAGCGCATGTGATAGGTGTGGCTCTTTCTGAGGGCAGAGGGAAGATGAGCCAAGGAAAGGTCTTCACTTCTCTCACCTTATCAAGAGCCCTTGGTGATCTCAAGACTGGTTTCGTGGCATTATGAGGCTTGTTTTTCTGTTGTCATGCACATCTCAGTGTGAATGTACACTGGGTGTAGAAGGCTTGGGTTGGTCACTGTACCTTCCTTTCCCATTCCAGAGGGTTCTATAAATCTGCACTTTTTCTTAAGGTAGAGTTTCCAAAGAGTAAAAGGTGTATCTCTGATACAGAAGAATATTTTTGGCAGCATATGGGTGTACATATCTCATTTATTTAAAGGTTAATGAGTAGGTATGCTATTTTCTGCACTAATATTCATTTATGAAAAGAGTCACTAGTTTGCCATTTAGGGTGGTGTTGTAAAGTTTATCTTAAGACATATTTAAATAAAAGCGGGATGGTATAAAAATACTACATGAATATATTGCTGGCTTTTTGAAATGAGCAATAAATTTTAGTTATAAGAATGACAGATGAATATTCAGTTATTGGTTGAAATGAAACAGATTTGGAGCACTTATTTGAATTAATGGAAACATATTTCTGAGTTGATCCATGCCTAGTGGTCTAAGGCCCTTTTATGCAAGGACATTAAGCATCCCTCTATGTTACTGAGTCAGTTGCACATCCTTGTGAAGCCAAAGTAAGGCAGATAGCATTTTTATCTAATATCAGCTGGTGCATGGAGGAAAAAAAGGCTTTCAAAGTGTGAGAGCTGAGCTGTGCGCAGGAAGCAGAGACACCCACCCTGTCGCGGCCATGCCCACGCCCCGAGGTTCACTCTGAGTCTGCGGCTGTCGCGCCCTCCCCGCCGCGTAAAGAACGCCTGAGATGTCTGTCACAGCGCCTAAAACCCCACAACGAAAATGCGAGTATGATGAGTGGAGAAGCCGTTCTAAGCAGCCCTTCATGAGTCTTCAGATTCTCAGGCTTCCGGGGAAGACATGCAGATTCTCGGTGAAAGAGGTTGCAAAGGAAGAGAAGCTGAAAGGGAAAAGTGGGAGCACACCGGGCGGAGAAGATGCTGACTGAATAGAAACTTAGGTCTGGGTGCTGCTTTGGGATGAATTGGTCCATTATTGGCCGGTGTGCCATGTGAGGGAGTAAGGACAACACTACTCTCTTTCTATGTCTTGTAGGTCGCCAACTTCGGTTCCCTATATTTTATTTCCCTTCCGGGACAACCATAGGTTAGCTTTTAAGAGGGAATCTCAGATCAGAAGGTCTGTGGCTTAAGGGTGAATGAATGAATGAAAAAATAAACAAAGTCAGTATAATAGACATCATGTTTGTTGATAGGATCTGATTTATTATATTTACAGTGGCCAGCCCTGGCTTGGCATATGGTAAATGTTTATTAAGTATTTGAATGGATGAAGGTTAAAAAAGTCATCTACTTATTATAAATAGGGCAAAAATGACTGTATTTGAAGACTCTCAAGGCAAGTTTCTCACTTATTAACTAATTCATTCACTTGTAAAGAATAAAAGAAGTCTATACACAATGGTGATAATTAGATATTGTGGGATAACATCTGAATTCCAGTTACTGATCACTGTAACCAGAGGTGGTTGAGAAATGCCATGGGCTTATAGATAAGAACATACATTCATGGACATCACATAAGTGCACACACAAAAGGTGCTTTTGTATGTTATTTTGCAAGGGCTTGGATACAGGTAGTCAATAGAGAATATGGGTGTTGGAAGATGTAATGAGTAATCAGAGAAGAGGGAGAAGAGGGAGAAAGTCAAGAAAAGGGTATGTGATTAAGTTTGGCACTATTAGAAAGAACTAGGAATATGCTGCACAAGGATCTTTTGACTTTTTACATAGAATGCACTTCAGGAGCATGCGCCAAAGAACAGGAGTAAGGTGTTTCTCTACTAGCTCCCATTGCCCAGTGATGAAACTTGTCCCTGAGGGATTTAACATCCTTCTCTCCCCACCTGTGTGTCCTCATGCATGCAGGGTTGCAAGAAGTATGTTGAGGAGGAGAAATCCACAGAAATCAGGACCTATCGCAGCCTCTGCTCTATGAGACTGAGGTGGGAAGAGGGGGCCAGAGCAACAAGAGCCAAAAGCCTCCGTTATAATGTTCTTGGAGGAATTTTCCAGAGATTCTCTGTAAAGCATTTGACATATAAACATGCAAATAAAGCAAAAATGTAATAGCTACCTTTGGAAACAACTTTCAAAGCAAACTCTCTCCCAAAACAAAAAAATATTGCAGCCTTCGAGATATTTAAAGAAATGCAGCTGTCTTAGACATCTGTGTCTTAGAAAGACCCAGAATTTTGTGGGAGTCACTACGACTATTCATGTCCCAGTATCTTGTTACGTTTTTTCTTTTTCTTTGCTTTTCCTTTTCCCTTCCTCTTCCTCTTCATCATTTTCCTTTAAAATGCATTTTTTATTCTTATGTAGTACTAGGGCTTGAACCCAGAGCTTTTATCACATCTCCAGCCCTTTAAAATTTATTTTGAGATAGGGTCTTCTTGCTAAATCACCAAGTTTCCCAGGTTGGCCTCAAACTTGTGATCCTCTTATCTCAGCCTCCCGGTGTGTTAAAACTGCAGGCATGGGCCATCATGTCCAGTTGAAAAATGTTTGCTTATTAGAAAATAAATGAATGTGGTCTAATGAATTTCACTGCCTGAGCAGGAATCTATTCAAATTATTGTTATTTAAGTCACACGCTTCAGTTAGCTTTTGCTATGTAACAAAGAACACTAAAATTTAATGACAAAAATCACTACCACCTATTATTTTTCTTAAGTTTTGGGGTTAGCCTGACAGGAAATTCTGCTGATCTGGGCTGAGGTTTGTTGATTTACCCTGGGTCCGTTATAGACTGAATATCCCTAATCTGAAAACCCAAAATGCAAGTCCTCCCAAGTTTGAATCTTTCTGAGCAGCAACAAGACACAGTGGAAAATTACACATCATGAGTCTTTGTTTCATGCATACAATTATTAAAGATATAGTAAAAATTACCTCCAGGCTACATGTGAAATATAAATTAACTCCATGTTTGGTCTTGGGTCCCATCCCCAAGTTATCTCATTATGTGTGTGTAAATATTTCCAAATCTGGAAACATATAATCTGAAACACCTCTGTCCCCAGGCAGTTGGGAAGAGGGATACTTAGCCTGTATCAGCTCCTGGTTAGTTAGGACAGCTTGGCTATGCTCTATGTTGTCTCTCAACCTTCTAACAGACTAGTCTGGCTTATTCGTCTGGTGGAGACTGAGTTCCAGAAAGTGAGCAAAAGATTGCAAGATCTTTTGAGACCTATATTTGGAAATGGCACTCTGTCACTTCTGCTGCATTTCTTGTGCCAGAGAAAGTCAGATGGCCAAGCCAAGGTCCAAGGGATGGAAAATAGACTCCCATGTTTCATCGAAGAAGTTGCTGAATCCCATTACCTGGAAAAAAATAATCACGGGAAAATTCACAGTGAATTTATCACAACGGGATAGGTTGATTGCTTTAATAAACAAACTTCAGATCTTAGGTTTTTAATAGCATAAGGTTTGTTTCTTTTTATTGCAATAGGCTACTAAGGGTTGTCAGGGGTATAGAAGAGACTGTTCTACATAGTCGCTTGGTTACCCAGACTCCCTCTGTCTGGTTGCTATACCATTCAAGACAACAGTGCCTTTCACTGGGGCTATAGTTGCCAGCCCATGGTTGAAATATGTAGAAGTAATGTCTATTCTTCATTCCTTCAATCCAGAGGTACTATGCATATCACTTCTGCCCTCCCTCCAATGGCTGGAATTGGGTCATACGATTGAATACCTTTTTGACCAGGGAGGCTGGGAAATGTGGCCAAGCTGTGTTAGGACAAAAGGGAAAGTGATTGGCCAAACGCCTGGCTAGACTTCGGTACAGTTATAGACTGACAGAGGAACTCACTCCAAGACAAGGTGCAGTGGGCCGCATTTGAAAAAGTTGATGCATTACATTATGGAGTGCAGCAAGGTGGAAAAAGGCAAGGTCATAAGTAATCGAAGAAGACATGCTCATATACATACGAGAGTGCCTGGGGTGTAAACAGGAATCTGGAGAAAGGGCTGGAGAGACTTTTAGGATGAGGCCAGTGTTTTGGAGGCAGTGGAATTTGAACAGGAGACAGGTGTGAAGGGCAAGAGAAAGCTGTGGGCTACATGGGAAACCAGCTTTATTTGCTTGTTTAACATTGTGGCCTCCAGTGGGGCCTAAAATTGATGCCTTAATGTAGGGCGGCTATGTTAGCGCTGATCAGAACAATGTACCCCTTAGGGATACATTAAAAAGCTATGCTCAGTGCCTCATTTGCACCTTCAAGATATGCACATACATGTGTGGGCCAGAAAAGGCTGCACTCAGAACATGCATTCTTACATGAACTTGAGGTAACTGCAGAAGCAAACAGGAAGTTGCCTAGGTATGCAGGCAGCCGGCTGCTGGAGAGGTGTGGGCAGGCAGGGCAGGTGTGTGCCATCCCTGTTTGAGGTCAATTTTAAAAGCTTCTGCTGTGGGGAGGCAGGGAAAGCCAGCCTCTGGGCATCTACTTCCCTAACTGCAGCCCTCATTTGTCCTTCTCACAGTTTCCCTCGGAGGCAAGGCCATGTTCAGGGTGTATTTGTGGCTGTAGGAAAACAAAGCCTTTTCAAGGATGCTGGTCAGGTGCAGGTTAGCTCTGTGCTGGGGCACTGCTGTCTTTTCTGCTCACTGCTGAGCCCCTGAGGCAACTTTTCCTGTGAGAGTCACTTGTTCTCCTCCTAATCTCCAGCCCAGCTTTCCAGCCTGTCTCTGTTATGGCTGAGACAAAATATCTGACACTCAGAATTAGGGAGGGAAAGGTTTATTTAGCTCACAGTTTGTGGAGGTTTCAGTCCATACTCAGCTGGCTCCAAGGAAGGGTGGCACATGGCAGAGGGCAACAGTTCGTGGCAGCAGAACTCAGTAAAACAACAAGAGCAAAAAGGCGGAGAGCAGCAGAGAGCAAGGCTCTTTCCCTCATCTTATATGTGGGCTGCCTGCCCCAGGGTGGGTGTAGCACTCACACCCACAGTCCCAGCACTGGAGCATGAATCAGTGAGAAACTCTAGAAGCCCGCCCCATGACTGCATGAGGCTTTGGGGGAACATCCAGACACAAACCGTGACACAGTCTTTACTCATTGTCCTCTTCGCCTCTCGGCCTCGGATGCTTCCCCGTGAGCTCACCTGTCATGACCTTCAGACCTCTGGGCCAGTGCTGTCTAGCAAAACTTCCTGTAATTGTGGAGATGTTCTGGATCTGTGCTGACCAATGTCATAGCCGCTGGCCACTGGTGGCCATCAAGACTGGCACATGGCCAGTGGGCTTAAGGAGCTGAGTTGTACATTTTATTTAAGTTAAATTTGAATAGCCACATGTCTTCATGGGTAATGGTTCTCTCTCACTGTCCACCATGATCCACCCACTGCCCAGACTGTCTTCTGCCCTACCTGCTCTCTCAACACCCATTTAAAACCATCTGAGTCAATTTCATCTGGCTGCAGTGCAGTGTGGCTAACATTAAACCCTTAATCTCTTACCACATTTCCTCCTGGTCTTCTTCCTCCCACTCACTTTTGAGGACACAGTTCTGGTCACCAGGTCATCATAGAGGACATCAAATTGGATCTAGTGTTGTGGAACCCAGACTTACACAAGTGTGGAGCCCGTTTGAGAGCAAATGCCAAGTGTGTATGCAGATAGAGATCTGGAGCCTTGGGGGCTCTCTATAAACGAGGTGTCCCGGAAATCTGTCTCTATTCTTTCCTATGAGTTGTCCTCAGCTTACGATTAGAATATTTTATAGTTTCCAAGTGAGAATCTCAGTTTTGCTACCATCTTACCATACATGTTGGGTATGATACTGAACTACACAGAGATTCAAGTTGCTATTGGGGATATGACTAATAATGCCTGTTTGAGTGGGTTGTACAAAATTAAATGAGATAACATGAATAAGCCACCATACATTGAAGGTATTTCACAAAAATGATTTCATTTACTTGTTTTCACTGCACAGAGACTAGCACCGATAATGATAATATTAGTAAATTGTCTTAGCCTCTTTGGACTGCTATAATGGAGAACCACAGAGTAGGCAGCTTACAAATAGCACAGATGCATTTCTCACAAAGCTGGCAAGTCCAAGACCATGGTGCTGGTAAGTCCCATGACTGGCAAGTGCTGACTTCCTCATGGCTGTCTTCTCTCTGTAAATGACAGGGAAGGCAAAACTGAGCTTTTGCTCCCTCTCAGAAGGGCACTGATTCTCTTTACGAGGGCTTCACCCACATGGCCACATCCCCTCCCAAAGGTCCTGCTTTTTAATATCTCCATACTGAAGGTTAGGGTTTTAATGTACATGGTGTGATAGAAGGACATGGAGACTTTACATTTTTAAGAATTTATTATAGTAAACGACACATGGGCAGCGATTTCTCTTCACTTTGAACACAGTTATTGAATCATTTTGGCACTTTCTTTTAAAAACTTTTTCCAGTTAGTACTTATTTTCCCTAAGTAGTGAGCACATCCACAGTATCTGCAGCAGCTCTAGGAGTCCCCTTTCCTGAGCGTATTTAGTGGTGCAGTTGTGGCTGCCTCCACGTCCTGAAGCCATTTGAAATGTTGACCTAGCACGGTGATTTTGATTTTGGGGAAAAGCCAGAAGTGGCACAGTTCCAGATCCAGTGGATGAGGTGGGTGAGGACGCGCAGTGATGTTTGCTGAGCCTGTCTTTCTGATGAATGGCCCACAGCAGAAGCGGTCACTGTATTTTTGATCACATTTCATAGACACGAAAGAGGACTTCCAGAACTGCTTCAGAAAGTGGCAAGGATGATGGGATAAGTGTGTCCAAAGTGAGGGTAAGTAATAGGAAAGTAATTGACAGCAGTGTGTCTTTTAGTGTAACTTTAAAAATTTAAACACACACTATATATTTTGATCAACATATGTATGTGTCCTGTGACGTCACATGCATTTGGACCATACAGTAAACTATCTGGTGTTATGTTCGATACATCACGTAGGTTACCTCATTTATTTCTACAAGGCAGGAGCTGTTTTTTTCCCATTTTACAGATGAGGAAACTGAAGGCTGGGTGAAGATAAGCAACATGCACCCAGTCTCTCACAAAAGCACACAAGGGAGCTGGGATTCAAACCCAGGCAGTTGGACTCCTTGGGCTCTGATGCTCATGACAGTAGGGCATTTAAGACGCTCACGGTCCCTTTTCTATCCTCATGCTGCCTTCCTTCCTCATATGTTGTCTTTTACCAACCATGGAACAGTCCACAATCTGGCCATGTGCCTCTTTCTGTCTTTACTGTCCGTTTCTTCTCCCTGGAGTCCTCCTCCCTCCTCCTCATCTCCTGTGAATTTACTTCTGCCTTATACAACAATTTTCACTGCTTTTGCTGTAAGGGGGTTGCTGAGGGCTTTCCCCATCCAGTGCAATGTCTTTCCTATGAGCGTCAAGAATGATGCTGTCCCGGATGTGAGGGCGATCTGGCTGCGACATCTGTCACCCCATTGATCGCCAGGGTTGATTCGGCTGATCTGGCTGGCTAGGCGGGTGTCCCCTTCCTCCCTCAACGCTCCATGTGCGTCCCTCCCGAAGCTGCGCGCTCGGTCGAAGAGGACGACCACCCCCGATAGAGGAGGACCGTTCCTTGGTCAAGGGTATACGAGTAGCTGCGCTCCCCTGCTAGAACCTCCAAACAAGCTCTCAAGAATGATGCTGTCCCGAGCAACTGCTTTATTTGTATC